>JAOWBN010185464.1:0-16401 GCA_028565015.1 Pinguicula moranensis
ATTATATGGCTTTGTAAGTGTCTTCTTTCACTTTAGATTTCTCTTAAATATTCTAGCCATCTCCTATACATGAATATCGATCATGTTACACATTTATACTTTCCATTAGTTTTATTATCTGTTTCACATTTAAATCCTTTATGGTATAAGATAATTCTGGTTCTGCAGTTGTAAAACTGAATGATCTGATGGCACCATTTTAGGGAGGCATTTGAATAAACGAAAATATTAAACAGCAAACTATAGAATGCCGGCAGCACCTATAGCGCAACATACAACAAGTTATTCACCAGAAACGAAAATATTAAACAAAAGACAAGAGAAACGAAAACCCTACAAGAAATAACCAGTACAAGTACAACCGCTCCTTCTCAAATAAACATACCTACTATGTCAGCTGCACGGAATGGCGAAATGAAGTGCGTTCGCGGTCGGCGAAGCGAGCGGCGGAACGAACAGTGAAGCGAGCGACGGAACGGACGGTGAAGGATGAAGAATTGGGATTTCCCGGTCCTCCATATTTAGGTTAGAGAGGAGAGTGTCGGGCCGTGTTGGAGACTTGGAGTAAATCTGTAAATCGAGTTGGACCCTAAAGGCTAAACCACAACAGTAGAGAATTCAATTAAGAGATTATCTAAGTAACGTGAATTGCGAATACACACTTATTAATTAATTGGGATTCGGGTTTGTCCCGAAATTTACAGGACAAACTCGATCCCGACCCGATAAAAATTTGGGACTAATTTCTTAGTCCCAAACCCGACCCAAAATCCTAATTTTTTGCAAAATTTCAAGACTCGGGACGAGTGGGCCTCCCGAGGCCCGCTTCCCGTTTGCCACCCCTAGTCGTCACTAGCAAAAGCAGTTCGGGCATTTGGTGCGTGGGAGAGAATAGAGCGAGAGTCCATCAGGCATCAAGTTATGGAGGATTTCTTTTTCTCCACACGGGGTGGGGTGCTGTGCTTTGCTTATTAGTTTTTAATTATAAAGAATCTATTAATTGAACCTTGTTGGATTTGTCAGTCACTCTTTTGCTTTTGCTTTTTCTTAAAAGCAATTATTAAAATTTGATATACAATATAATAATTAATTATTAAAGATTGTGACTTTTCTAGGGGATAACTTCCCCCATACGCTTGCTATCACTGGAGCGGGTATACTAGGGGCGTAAGTGTCATTCAGGACGATCCGATATGCACCGGAAGAGGAATATTTGCCTTTGGTGTCTCCTATCCATCGCCAATGATCAGCCAGATATGTAGGGGATAGGGCATTTAAAGCCTCAGACTCAGCTCAGCAATCATATTTAGATGTTGAGGTCGAAGGTACTGTGACCAATTGCCACTTTGGGGACGGTCCATAGCAAGTTGAGGCCACATATTGTGTATTGAGATTTCTTCGTTGGCGACCATTCGGAATAGCCGAGGAAATCGGATAGCCAATGGGCCTACCTCCATCCATTTGTCGAGCCAGAACCGCGTAGTACGTCCATCTCCCACCACTCGCACCAATCTGGATGCAAACCACGGGGCAGAGATTTCAGAGTTGAGATCCTTCCACCATTTGTTTGCATGTCGGGTCTCATGGAGCGAGGGCCAGTCTTCATGAGATGGAGTAGTGGAAAGATACTTAGATTTCTGAACCTATGCCCAGTGACCGTGTCGTCCAGCTCGTAGCCTCCAACCCCATTTGCAAAGAAGTGCTAGGTTGAAAGCCTCCAGGTGAAGGAAGTCGAGACCTCCTGCCTCCAAAGATTGACAGAGCTGGTCCCAACTGATCCAACAGATGGATGCCTTCTGCGTGTAGCTCGAGCACCACAAGAAATCCCTACATATCCGAATCATCTCTTTGATGACCATTTTGGGAGCTTTATATATTGAAAATTGATAGACCAAAATACTGCTTTATACACTCTTGATCAATGTGACTTTGCCTGCAAAGATAAGATTTTATTAGACCAGTGCAAAGTATTAGATCGCATTACCTCCATGAGATGACTCCAGCTACTGCTGAATGAAGGGTTGCATCCCACTTCGATGCCGAGGTATGAAAACGGGGCTGTTATGCTTGTACATCGTAACAAGTTTGCGAGGAGCTCTTGTTGAGGGGCAGGCATGTTCAGGCAGAGCAAGCTGCTCTTTTGAAAGTTGATGCGGAGCCCTGAGATCAATTCATATAGCCAAAGTATGGATTTCATTGTCATCACATTCTCAAGCTTGCCACATCCGAAAAAAAGAGTGTCATCTGCGTATAAGGAGTGAGTGTAATACTTGTCTCCACACCGAATGCCCTGTAACTTCCCTTTGTCTACAACACTCTTGATTAACTTGTTTAATCCTTCTCTTGCAATGACAAAGAGCAGCAAAGATAAGGGGTCACCCTGGCAGAGCCCCCTTTTGAAGTTGAATATGCCGGATGGAGATCCATTGATAAGAACTTTGCCGGAGGTCGTGGAGATACATGACCTGATCCACCTAATCCATCTGGCACAAAATCCCATCTTGCTCATCATGGAGCATAGAAAATCCCAATTGATAGAGTCAAATGCTTTTGCGAAGTCCACTTTCAAGAATACCGTCGCCACCTTCGTGACCTTGGCGTGATGCAGGAGCTCATTAGCCAAGAGAATACCATCTTGTACCTGTCCCCTTGATAAAGGCCAACTGCTCAGGGGAGACTAATTTATTTATCACCTTCTTCAATCGATTAGCCAATAACTTGGCAAGTAGCTTATAGGCGCTGCTCACAAGGGATATGGGGCGATAATGTGATAATTCAGATGGCGATTGTATCTTGGGCGCTAACACGATAGAAGAGGCATTCAGAGGACGGTATAGAGAACGAGATTGATAAAATTCATTAAGGAAGGCCATATAAGAGTCCTTGATTGTCTCCTAGTTCACTTGCAAGAAGGAGAACGTAATTCCATCCGGGCCTGGGCTTTTCGATCCAGAACAAGACCATAGAGTCTTGTATACCTCATCATCCATAAACTCAGCCGTGAGCATAATGTTGTCCTCCTCCGCAAGCACTTTTTGACATGGAATACCAAGTTGAGGACGGTGAAATAGTTGCTCAGAGAAGTGGTTAGCAAAGAAGGAATTAACTCCATGTTTTACCTCTTGTACATTGTTGGTCCAAGTTCCATTGAGATGTAGTCCATGTATAGTGTTGCGGTATCGTCTAAGTTTCACCAAGGAATGAAAGAATGTGGTGTTCCCATCTCACTCCTTAATCCATCTAGATCGAGACTTTTGGCTTATCAATGACACTTGCCTCTTCTTAGCCATCTTGAGTTCTTGCGTAGTATTGTAACGGCTCTACACTTTAGAATCAGAGAGAGCTCTAGACTCACATATAGCGTCAAAGCAATTGAGTTGTTCCTGAAGACCAATCAGATTGCTCTCCACATGTCCGAAGACTTCTTTGTTACAGACCTGCAAGAAGTGGCGCATTGATTTAATAGGTAAGTGTAGACTTTGACTGTGCGTACCTTGGAAGGACATGGACTGCCAACTTTCTTTTACGAAGGTGCGGAATTGGGGGTGGGTATTCCAGTAGTTGAGAGTATTGAGGGATTTCCCCAATTAGCTTCTTCACGGTATTGAATAATGGGACGATGATTGCCCATAGTCCGCTCAAGAGTCGACTGTATCAGGTTTGGCCAAATGTCTGTCCAACTGGGAGATAAGAGGAAGCGATCCAGTCTACTCGCACGGATCTCTTTCCCATCCAACCAAGTATAGTTAAATATCTGTAAAGGTAAGTCAATCAAGTTGTTGGATGTAATGAATCGGGAGAACCCTTTCATCTCCGGAGTCGTGTTACCAGAATAGTTGAACTTCTAACTTGCATCTCTGATTTCATTAAAGTCTCCAACAACACAAAAGGCATGCAAAGGCATAGACTATAACAGTACTGATATAGCATTCCATATAGTGCGGTTGGCATCATAGTCTCCAGTACGTCTGTAGACATTTATGTTGCAGACTAATTTATTTGTTGCCGTACTTAGACCTTCAATCAGCAGCATGTGCTCATATGGAGCCACGTGAGTAAAAGTTAAGGCCGTTGTGGACCATACTGTGAGTATCCCCTCCGAGTTGTTGATGGTTGGGCTGTGTGTCCATAGATACTCCGAGTGTCCCCATAGTTGTTTGACTACAAAGTGATCAATAGCTTCTCGTTCGGTTTCCTGAAGGCACAACACCTCCGGATTATGTTTCTTAGCTAGGCTTTTTATCGCGTTTGTCTTTCTCGGCCTGCCTAGGCCCCATATGTTGATCGACATGATCCACATTAGAATGGAGAATGCTCAGTTGCACCCAGTTCTAAAGGAGATTCCAGGCAATCTCTCTTTTCAAGCTCTTTGAGTCGGAATTTTGTTTTCTTCAAAGATTCAACAAAAAGGACCCCGATTTCTGTGCCTAGTTCCTCTGTACGCTCAGCCTCTTTTGATTCCTCAGACTTCTTCTTATAGCCTTTACGACATTCGTTGGATATAACCATAGGAGCTGATAATAGAGGAGGGGCAGAAGCCACTGTGAAGCCCGAATCCACTTGCGTTTCTATCCATTTTCTAGAGATTTTTTCTGGCTTTTGTCCTGACTTCGTAGTACTAGTCCTTGGATCAGTCATATGGTACAAAAGGTCCATCTCGGTAGCACAAATGTTGCATCTGGTAAGATCACAGTAGTCAGCCGTCACTCCTCTTAGGCAAGTAGATGTAGGAGTAGTTATAGTGGAGACAGCAGTAGGCAGAACATCATCTTCAGATATCAGAGCCCGCGATGTGGATATAGTATCACTTGTTTCAGTTATTGTCTGATCATGTTCCGTCATGAAGGGTCCCCGCTGCTCGTCATTCATAGCATTTATGTCAAGCTGGGTATCAATTAATAGCATTGCTTCTTGTCTTTCCTGATCTATGTCCATTAATGTAGATTTGATAGAAGCATCCAGGTCATTTTGATTCGAGGCAGGGAGAGTTGTTTCAGACGGTAAGGCATCACAAGAAGCGGAGGGAGGGCAAGGTACTACCGCCTTTGGGCGCCAGATTGCTTCCAACCGCTTTGGTCTGTCATACAATTTTCTAGGATGAGGATGTCAATTGATCACCGGTTTCTTGAGTTCCGGGAAGCCCAAGATATCAGGCGGCATATTGATGTTTGGTTCAGTTCTCCACGGTCCAGATTTTGCGTAATGACGCTCTTCGCAAAATCTGATACCTTAGATATTTGCTCTGATACCATGAGAAGTTTTGGAGAACTTTAAGAACTTGAAGAAAGGAACATAGAGAAGGTTTGGAGAACCTTAATAACTTGAAGAAAGGAACACGATGAAGAATGTTGTAGATTGAAGAGTTCACTCTGTCTTGCACATTGTATAAACAAGTGTGTGCTTTAAATAGATACAAAGGGAGTATTAGACTATTCTAGTGTTGACTTGTAGATGTCCTTGCGTACTAGGCTAGTTGAGTTGTATGTGTACAATGGTGTAAAAGAATTGTTATCCGACACTATCATGAGGTGATATAATCACCCTCAACAACCTCAACAGTGTAAAAGGATTGTGATCCTTGAGATGATACGATCACCCTCAACACCAGGAACCTTCAGGTAACTTGAGGCGATATGCCACTTCTCCAATTTATTCTATGACTTGACAAGGACCGTAAAATCTTAGAGACAACTTCATGTTCTTTCTAAATTAGACCAAATGTTGTTTGTAAGGATGCAGTTTAAGAATGATAGGATCACCTACTTGGAATTGTTGCTTCACTTTGCCTTTGTCTCCTGCTAATTTCATTCTGTGTTGAGCTGCTATGAGATTGTCTCAAAGCATAGTTTGCAGGTGGTCTCTCTAGGTGAGTAAATTAGGAACAGATCCTTCTGCTGAAGATAACATTGTTGGAACAGGGAGGTGTTTGGCCTCAGTACTATATAATGCTTTATACGGGGACATCTTGACACCTGAGTGGTACGAGGAGTTGCACTAGAATTCCGCAAGAGGGAGCCATCTATACCACGGATGTGGTTTAAGAGCGCAGAAGCATCTGAGGTATGTCTTGCGGCATCTATTGACTTGCTCTGTTTGGCCGTCCGTTTGAGGTTGATATGAGGAACTCATTGCCATATGGATACTTACCAGTTTCATTAATTCTTTCCAGAAGGTACTGAGAAATATTTATCTCTATCAGGGATAATCTGATCAGACAACCCATGAAGTTTGAATATCTTGTCCAGGAATACCTTGGCAATGCTCTCAGTTTAATATGGGTGAGAAAGGCAAATAAAATGACTGAATTTGGTATGTCTATCCACTACCACCATGATTACAGTTTTGTTATCAGATTTTGGTAGACCCTCCATGAAATCAATGTTAGTTATTGGCTATAAGAGTCCAGTATGGTAACTTCGATTTGGTTTACTACGTATGCATGTATCACACCTTTGGATCCATCCTTCTTCATTCTGCTTCATTTGAGGCCAATAAAAATACATGCGTATATTATTCAGAGTGACTAGAATACCTGAGTGGACACCCAAAGGAGAATCATTGAGTTGAGACATAATGGTTTGGCATAGAGCAGTGCCATCACTTATGCAGATACGAAGGACCCTTGCATATGATTAGCTCCCTATCAGCTGGTAAGTAGGGTAAGCAGTGGGGTCTATGGTCTTGGCATGAAGAATTTCGGTCATCTTTGGATCCTTGGCATAACTCAAGATTATTTCATCAATCCAATGAGCTTTTGGTGATGAAAGAGCATTGATTTCACAGTGATCCACACCATCAGTGATCTCTGGTCCATATCTTGACAGAGCATCAACAACATGGTTTTTTCCCTTACCTTGTTTATATAGAATCGAGTATGAGCATCTCCTTAGAGCTTGGCTGCAATTTTTTGTTGAATCATAAAGAGCTTGGCTGCAATTTTTTGTTGAATCATAGTGTGCAGTTGTTGCTTCAATATATGTTTTCAGGCTTGTTGATCCGTCTTGATGATTAAAGAGCTACATTGAAGATAGCTTGTCCATTGTTTTACCGCCAAAACCACTGCCTAAAAACTCTTTCTCATATGTGGAGAGAGATTGATGTTTGATGCCTAAGGCACAACTGAAATAAGCAATAGGCCCCCCTTCTTGAGTTAATATGACGCCAATACCCTTATCACTAGCATCCGCTTCTAGGATGAAAGGTTGTGTGAAGTCAGGTAAGCATAGAACTGGTGTCGTGATTATAATTTGTTATACGTGTTCAAATGTTGCTTGAACAGAGGTATTCCAGGAAAATGCATCCTTCTTCAAGAGGTTGGTTAATGGTTGACTGAGAGTGTCGTAGTCCTTGATAAACTTTCTATAATATCTAGTGAGGCCCAATAATCCTCGTAGGGATTTAAGATTGCAAGGTGTAGGCAGTGTATCATAGCATGGACCTTTTCTGTATACATGGCTACACCTTGTTGGGAAATGAGGTGTCCCAAGTATCCAATTGTAGTACGACCAAAAGAACATTTGGATCTTTTTGCATAAAGCTTGTGGGTGTGCATCATCTCTCATTCCAACCGTAGATGATGTAGGTGATTGTCCCAACACTTGCTATACACCAGGATATCATCAAAGAACACCAAGACAAAGCGTCTGAGATAAGGAGCCAATACCTTGTTCATTAGGATTTAAAAGGTGGTCGGTGTGTTACACAGACCAAAGGGCATGACAAGGAATTCAAATTGTCCATGGCGGGTCACAAAGCAAGTCAGTTGAATAGCATTTTCATCCATCCAAATCCGAAAATACCCTGACCTAAGATCCAATTTGCTGAAAAATTTGGCTCCTTGTAGTTCATCTAATAACTTGTCTATCACTAGAATAGGGAACTTGGACTTAATGGTGAGGCTGTTCAAATACCTGTAATCTACACACATCCTCTATCCACCATCTTTTTTCTCGACCAATAGGATAGGAGATGCAAAGGGAGAGTGACCTCGCCTGATTAGTCCTCTATGCAATAAGGTTGTAATGATTTGTTCCAACTCAAACTTTTGATAGTGTGGAGTCCTATAAGGGACTTGCTTTCGGTTAACTACTCCTAGTTTGAGGTAGATGTGATGCTCCACTCCTCTCTCTGATGCCATGGATGTAGGTTCCTAAAATGGAGACAAAGAATTGTCCAACAATCTGGTTAAACTATCATCTTCTTCTAGCTCAAAGACTTCTTCAATTCTGCAGCTAGTGCTACTGAAGGGTAAGTGTACACTAGAGCAACTAAACTCATTAGTTTGTAAATCCAACATACTTAAACTCATAGAATTTTCATCTGGGATTAAATCTGTACAATAAATCCGCCCAATGACAGCAAGGGAGCCACTATTGATTAGTTTAACCATATCTTTAGTAGTTGTGAATTTGAGGTCAGTAACATCTTTTATTGTTTGCAGTGGAATGGTCCAATCACCAGTTTGCCAGGTGACTGTCATGGTGTTGTAGTTGGAAAGCACATAACCATAAATTTTTAGCCAATCTCCTCCTATAATGAGGTCATAACCATGTAGAGAAAAAATTCTTGGTGAACAAGAGAAGTGTTCCCCTTGAACTGACCAACGAAAATATCTACAAATAGAAACACTAGGAGTATGCATGCCATCCACAACTTCTACCAGCATAGGAGAGACTGCTTCCAATGGACAGTTAAGTCTGGTGGCATACTTATGATCTAGGAAGCAAAGAAAGCTACCTCCATCGATGCGCACTTGCAGGGGCTCACCTTTATGAAAAGCATGCAGCCTGTATGTGGTGAAGGATGTATTCCCATAAATAGAATGAATAGATAGAGTGCCTTCAGCTGTATTGATTTCTTCTAGGCCCTAGGGTATCTTCACCTGTTAAGGTTCTTCTGGAGAGTCAAGATAAGAATCTGATAACTCTCTCCTTGCAGTGTATATAATTTAGATGAGCATTTATGCCCAGGTGTGAATGGGGCACCATACCTGAAGCATAGCTTTTTGTAAATCCTTTCCTTCATTTCAGCATCTGACAAAAACATTTGCCTGTTTTGGAGTGGGACTGAACTGTTCACTTGAGAGGGTGAAGACCGAAGGTTCACCTTAGAATTTAGCTTCATTACAGCTCCCACAGTGACAGTGTCAATCATGTCTAGTACAGTAACTTCTTGAGTTTTTGTAATAGAGATAGCGTCAAGTAAAGATGTGAGGTTGCGTGACCTAACGACCGAGTTAAAAGCAGGTAAAAGACAACCAATGAAATTATCCATAAAGAATGTTTGCTCATAATCTGGTCTGAGAATCATAATTGTAGTGACAAAAGCATCAAAACATATTAGGAGATCATGTAGGGACTCTTGGGGGTTTTGCTTCCAGCACATGAACTCCTCCATACTAGAATTCAGATTTCCCCTATCAAATCGTACTAACACAGATTGCTAAAAGGTTGACTAATCTGTTGTTTTACTATAAGGAAGAGTTCTAAACCAAGAGTCGGCATCACCTTCAAAACGTAACTTAGCAAACACGACTCTTTCCACATAATGGATTTTGGTGTAGATGTTAAAGTATCCAATCGCTCACTTGATCCACGATCGAGGATTGCGTCCATCAAACTTTGGGAAGTCCATAAATGATATTTTGGCGCGTCTTTCCCTTTCAAATTCATCACACCCTGGTTCATCTTGTTCATATAGGACATTGTTGGTCATTGTAGCTCAGTGAGGAACTTGTTTGGTCATTGGGGTTCAAGCTCTTGTGTAACTAGGTAGTTGAAAGGGTGGAGGCCCCAATACAGACCGAACTAGTTCAACTTTGGCTACCTTTTCCGTAATAGTTGTGGTTTGCTGCTGTAAGCTTTGATTCTGTAAGTTCAACGACTGCTCAGTTCTAAAAACTTGGTTGTGCAAATTATCATATTGTTCGACGGTTTTCTTGATCTCAGCAAAGATCATCTTTAGCATTTTTGTTGAGACCCATTTTGTAGATTTGGAACCAATTCAAATTCCGTTGGAATTGGCTTTTTTGTTAGAGGAAGAACTCAGAGTCTTAGTTCGAAGGTTTTCTGGAATTTCAGGAGAAGGCTGGGATGGTTGTGTTTCGTGTATGGTATGGTGATTTCGAGTAATTTCTTCAGGTTGGATCAATGAAAACCCCACTCCGATACCAATTGTTACGAATACAATGAATTTGTGAAGAAAATTGATGACAATGATGTAATCTACAGAGGTTAAACGGGGGAATTGGGGGAAGAAACAGAGTTGGCTGGAAAAGTATATTTCATATCCGATAACTTTTACAAGGATAATCGATACAATTTATACTACTGTCTCTTTGACTCTATTCTTGTGTCTGACATGTCGACATGACTCTAGCATTTTTACATGACTCTACCCACTAAAAGAGATGGACTCGGAATTAAAGATGCGCAATAATGAAATGCAATATAATATAACAAACACTTATTCCAATCAGGTAATTGTTGTTAACATATTTTCCTCTGACTTCTTTCTTCGTGGGCCGCGTCTTTGTTTCTATCCCCAATTAGAATCGACCACGTTTCCAACTGATTCGTTTGTTACACTTTGTCAGACTCGATAACTTCAACAACCACTACAAGCCTTCGCTGAAGAAGGGCCTTCCCTGCTTGTGCTCTGAAAATAAAATAAATAAGCTATCACAGTCAGACCATCCTTCATTAGCTTCTTGCTTTCTCCTCTCTCTTTGAAAATAATGGAATTTGAAATACAACGTTTAAATAGATAGTCATATACAAAACATCCCTTGAAGAGAGGAAGAGAATTTGAAGTGCATAAGATTTTCTCAATTTTGTGTGCTGCAAACAAAAAATTAGATCTAAAGAAACTGCCGAGTACATATCTTGGAGAACCATTTGAAATTGAAGGCGAAGAAGAGAGTGGTCATCGGTTGAGATGCTTGAAAACATTGAGATCGAAGATTGATTTGAGACATGGACCTTTTCTAATTTCCTTGGGTCATCGAATTGGGTTGCATATTTATTTTCTTGGGCCTATTGAAATTTCTATTGCTGGGCCTATTAGATTTCTGCTGTTGCGCTTATAAATTTATGGTACTAGGCTTATAACATTTCTAGTGCTGGGCCTATTAGATTTCTACTGCAGGGCATTATTTACTTTCACAAAAAAAATCAATTATTTCCTTAGTTCCCTCGTCAGTCAACCTATACCACCCATTGTTAATGATGTCGCACTGGCGGAGAGGCCCCTTTACTTTTCAATTCTGTAATTAGTCGGTATTGCTAGTCAGCCTGTACCGTCCCTTGAACGCGATGTCGTACTAGCCGTATGAGGCGTTTCTTCATTTTCTCTTTTCTTCTCTAGTCTTTATCTTTCTCTCCTTGTCTTGTTGCTTTAATTTTCTCATTTTCAGTTTTTTTATGTTCTATTTCTATTCCTTGTTCTTTCAGTCCAAGCTTTACAAGCATTCAATTACACGCTCAGCTTGCAGGGGGTCTTGACCAAAAGACAGCAGACCAAGATAAGACTTATCGATCCAACAGCCATTGTTGACTCTCAACAGACTTTATCACAAGTAGCTGCATCACCACCTACGTTCACATCTATGGCATCACTCATTCGGCTTCACATCTATGGCATCACACATTCGGCTTGAAGGTATCCAAAAATGTTTTCATCAGTAGCCTTTCCTACTACTGGATACTACCTGTACAGTACATGCATGAGTCAAGTTAGCCTTAGATTAGCATCAGGAGTCAAATTAGCATCAGATTAGCATTAAGAGTCAAGTTTTTATCTACAAATTGTTCAAAACATATGTATAAAATATTATCAAGCAAGAATATCAAACTTTCTTCAATGAATATGAAATCCTTTCTAAAAATTCCTAAACACCCATAGTTTCATGAAGGATTTTAGTTTCAAACCACCCTGTAACTATATGAGGGAATCGACAGGCGGGTACGTACGAGAAGAACAGTAAGTAAAGAAAAATAATAGAATACAAAATATACAATCCAAGATTCATTAGGTAGAAAATATAGATGAGTTCGTATACAATAGCAGTACTCACATAAGTCTTATAATTTCCTAGGCAACGAAACGACCAAAGGCTCGAGAAGTAGTTTGGTAGAATGTGTGTACTTTGGTTTTAGCAGCTTTCGAGGTTTTTGAGAAGCAAAACAAATGAAGTATTACCCACATTATATGTTGTCTCGAATTGGTTCCTAGCAAACTAATTGCATTTATGTTTTATTATCTGCCGACAGTGCCCAATGATTGATTTGACTATGGTAAATGATTTTATTAGAGAATCAAAAGCTCTTGAGTTCGTGTTTATTCTCAACATTTTACATATACATGTAGGCACGGGTTTTTGCGTGAAGCCATGTTCAAATGTCTCTAATTATGGGAGAGAATAATCCGATCATGATAAGGCAAGAATTGGATTATTTGATTCTTTCCTTATCTTACAGTTTACCGTAATTATCCCCTACTCTAATTAGTCTATTCAAACACTCCCCCTCAAGTTGAGACGTTGAGCCTTTGATGCCCAACTTGCGTTGTATGCCTCTATAGACTTGATTTGATATGGCCTTTGTAAGAATGCATGCAAGCTGATATTCTGATCGAACAAAGGGGAGCTCAATAATTCCTCCTTCAAGCTCCTCTTTAATGAAATGCTCGTCTATCTCAACATATTTGGTGTGATCATGTTGTACTGGATTTCCTTCCAAATATGCATTTGTGTATCAATTAATCTTAAGATGACCGTGTTTCTTGAAATACACTCCTCGATTTAGTGAGCCTCCAGACAATCTTTAGCGCAACTTTCATATGTTTTTCAAGAGGTTTATGCATAAACTGACTGACTACCCCCACGGCATATGCAATATCTGGACGAGTATGTGTGAAATATATAAGTTTTCCAACGAAGTGTTGGTATTGTGTTTGATCTGCTGAAGGTGGTCATTTGACTATCTGTAGCTTGTGATTCACGATTGCTGGAGTATCATATGGTTTGCAGCCAACTAAGCGAATCTCTGTGAGAAGGTCTAGAACATATTTTCTTTGTTAGGTAAAGATTCCGTCTTTTTATCATAGAACTTTGATACATAGGAAGTATTTTAAGCTTCCAAACTCCTTCATTTCAAACTCATTGAACAGCCAGTTTTGAAGCTCTGCAATCTCTAATATATTGTCCCCGGTAATCACCATATCATCAACATATATAATCAAGCAGATGAATAGTTTTCCATTTCTTTTCAAGAACAGGGTGTGATCTTAATTACTTTGTCGATACCCATACCTCTGCATTGCTTCAGTAAATCTTCCAAACCATGTTCTTGGGATTGTTTTAACCGATATAGGCCCTTTTTGAGTCGACATACTTCTTCCTAATGAAACATCTGTGAATAGCCTGGAGATGCTTCCATGCAGACTTCTTCTCTTAAATTGCCATGTGAGAAAGCATTCTTCACATTGAATTGATGAAGATGTTAATCCTTATTGATTGCTATAGTGAATAGAACTCCAATAGTATCAATCTTTGCTATTGGGAAATAGTCTAAGAATAGTCAATTCCATATGTCTGAGTATAATCCTTCGCTGCTAATCGAGCCTTGTAGAGTTCAATCAAGCCTTGTCGCGTTCAATCGAGCCATCAGCTTTGTGCTTCATAGTAAATACCCATCTGTAACCAACAACTCGTTTACCTGGCAATAGAATGCATTTTCCCCATGTCACATTCTTCATGAGTGCACTTATTTTGGTGTCCATGGCTTGCCGCCACTCCTTAGTTTTCTAGGATTCATTTACAATTCTTGGAATATCATCAGAATATAAGGCCACAGTAAATGCATTACCCATGTCAACGGAACTCCCCCTGTTCGGTGTGAGTAATTGGATATTCGGTCCTCCTAGGTGTATACTCTGGTTCATATCGCTTTGGGGGAATCTCTCTATTGCGTTGAGGTGGTAAGACATACAGTACTTGTCTTCCTTCAACCTCTGCATCCGGTGTTTGTCCTTCTTTAACATCTAGAGCTATAATTTCAACATCAGATTATTCTGCAACGGAAACATCCTATAGGCTCTAGAGCAAATGTCATCAGTGTCTCGATGAGAAACACTTACCTCAGGACATCCAGTCGGTGGAGAAGATGGGTTTGATGTTGATTGTGGCACAGGAGTGGACGATGGCTGTACTATGTCACCAAAAGATGGCCGAAATGAGTCATGACCAAGTAGCCATTTTAATGGGTCGACCGAAGGTCTCTCCCCTTGACCGCTGATATGGGCATAATAATATTCTATCTCCAAGAAATCAAAGTCCATAGTGATATACATGTGGCGAGTAGAAGAATCAAAATATCGATACTCCTTCTTTTGAATGCCATATTCAACCAGCACACATTTGATTGTACACGGCTTCAATTTGGTGTGATTGGGCTTCAAAATATGGACAAAGGCAGAAAAACCAAAGATTTTAGGGGGGCACTTTAGTATGAGTTCACAAGGTTTGGAGTGGTGTGCGAAGTTTAAGAATTTTGGTGGGTATGCGATTTATGAGGTAAGCAGCGTTAGCAATCGCTTCTAGCCAAAATGACTGAGGGCAAGTGACTCAAGCATTAAGGCCCTAGTGATCTCAAGAAGAATCCGATTTGTTTGCTCAGCCACCCCGTTTTGTTGAGGTATATACAAATAGGAGATGTAATAACCCCTTATCCTGACAAAAAACACTCATATGACTGTTCACGAATTCCTCCCATTGTTAGAACAAAGAACCTAGATTTTCTTTTGAAATTGAGTCTCCATTAGAGTATAAAACTCAACAAATTTTTGAAAGACATCCGACATGTTTTTCAAAATTAAACCTGAGTTAAACGCGTGCAATCATCAATAAATAATAGGAAATATAAAAAAACCTGAGTGTCTAAAATCGATGTTGGTCCCATACATCAGAATGTATCAATGAGAAAATAGTAGCAACTAAGGTGTTATTCAAAGCATAAGTATTTATATGACTCTTGGTTAAAGAACATGTATCACAAGTGAAATTGTTCGACTTGGAAACTAATTTCGGAACTAAAAGCTTAAGATAATCCGACGAAGGATATCCAAGGTGCCAGCCAGAGGTGACGATCAATTGTGCCATGAGCCAGCAACGCAGTGCCATGTTTAGCAACCTCGTCCACATAGCATAACCCGCCTCGTTCAGTGCCACTCCCAATAATCTCCCTTTGTTGGATATCCTACAATAGACAAAATGAGGGATACATGAGTACTGTACAGTTTAATTCCTTCGTAGCATGACTAATTGATAGAAGCTTGCAAGATAGCGAAGGAACAAAAGGACAGTTGAACAGCTTGAGGTTTGGCGATAGTGCAACAGTGCTTACCCCTTGGACTGGTGACATCCCTACATTTGCAGTTTGGATATAGGTATGTTTTGAAGTTGTAAATCTGATCAGGTCATTTTTGTCATTAGTCATTGTATCGGTCACCTCACAGTCAAAGAGCCATCTGCGAGGGGATCAGGTGCTCTTGGTCTAAGCAGAATATGCCATGCCTGGAGATGTAATCCCTGGGTCTTCAGGAAGGTCATGACAAAAATAGTCGGGACAAAAGAAATTAGGTTTTGATATGTTGGGGCTGAGTTGGATTTTTTTTGGGTTTTTTGGACTGAAAAATAGATTTTTGAATTTGTATGGATGTTTTTGAGTTTTGTTCAAGCTTGTGGGGCTTCGGTGGGGTGATTTCCAGATATTCCAAAATGCTGGGGGCATACCAAATATCTAGAGGTTTCGGGGTACATAGCACAACGTCACTGAGACTGAGGGGTACATCTACAGTTTTAGGAATCTGCAAGAACGCAGCAGAAACACTAGCATATGTACAGGGGGAATCTGCAAGGGTTCTAGAATAATCATTGGGTTTGAGAGATTTCTCCCAAACCCGTTACCTTCATCCAGCACTCCTGCGCCTTCCCATGTCTCCACTGTCATGACGGTGCTGAAGCATGGGTTTTTGCCGCCGTTGGTAGATGCATCGCCATTGGTGGCTGTGAGATCGGGTTTGGTGCATATTTTCTTAACATAAAGCCACCAATCTGGGTAGCCGATCTTCTTGAAGCACCGTTCGGTCGAATGTTCAAATTTCTGGCAATCGGTACAATAAAACTTTGTTTTGTTCATTAATTCGTGGAGGGATGTTGATTTGGCTATATTACGGCTCGAAATTAACTGGTCTCGTGTGGCACATCCCGTTCCGGGTCTCTGTGAGGTATCGCCAGTGTTACTGCAATCTGGGTTTAGAATCACCAGTCCGAGGACGAGAGGACGGGTTGGGGCGGGCGCACAGAACACAGGAATACGCTTCGGAACTTGGAATGTAGGGACC
>JAOWBN010185475.1:0-16400 GCA_028565015.1 Pinguicula moranensis
AATGGCAGAAATTCTGACCAATGGCCCAGTTGAGGTCTCTTTCACTGTATACGAGGTAAGAAAAGGCATGCAATCCGCATTATAACTTACACATCTTCTGATATCTTGTTTGCTGGCAA
Source organism: Pinguicula moranensis (assembly GCA_028565015.1). Taxonomy (NCBI): domain Eukaryota; kingdom Viridiplantae; phylum Streptophyta; class Magnoliopsida; order Lamiales; family Lentibulariaceae; genus Pinguicula; species Pinguicula moranensis. Next base: position 120 of record JAOWBN010185475.1, read on the forward strand.
ATTAGGACACATTTCCTTCTGGCAATCTCAATATCTTTATTCGTCATCCAGATGGCTCTTATGTTGGTGATTCTCTTGAAAGCCCGACTGGTGATACTGATGACAGGCTATAGTCTTAAGGTACAACGTGCTCCAGAGTAGCTGATTTTCAATTGGTGTGCTAACTTTTGTATAGTTTGGCATATATATAAAGTTCTATGTCAATAGTTTGTCTGGGTAGTGTCTGCTTTTTTGTGATGGATACTCGTTTCTCTCGGAAGACGAAATGTTTAACGAGTTCTGTTGATATGGATGACTATGACTGATTGTTTTGGTAATGGAAGAAGGTGAGGCATCAGCTGATGAAACAAATTTTTCTGCGAAATTGTGCATGCCCTTCGTCTCCTTTGATTCTATGAAATGTACAGTAGAGTTGATAGAGAGGCAGACTGAGTGAGTTATGCTGCATAAGTGTATAGTTGGTCATGTAATGAAAACAAGCGTTGGATCTTTTGAGAGTCTTGTGGTCTTGTACAAATGGTACTCTGGATTTGATGCATTGATAATGTAAAAAACACTTTTGCATTTGATGATTTGATCTGCATGAGGGTTCTTATTTAATTATTTTCCTGCAACGATAATAAGAGATGGGTGAATAGACTTCCAAAGTTTCTTTGTGGTGAATAGAACAATACACTGAATGCTATATGTTGGATGAAAGCAAGAAATGAAAGAATTAGTACAGACATGAAGCTGGCATTAACACCCAAAACTGAAAATTAACTCTAATATCTGTACAATTTTAGAAATGGGAATAGCTGGCTGAAAATTAACCCTAAACCCTAAACACAAGAAAAAAAAAAATGGCCACAAGATGATCTTGAAGCAGAGGTTGAAGGTCTCACCGCCAATTCATCAGTTCTCCAAAACCCTTGACAAGAACTTGGATTTGTATTTTATTCATTATTTTTCTATGTTCGGCTGATTGTTATCCTAAGGTTGATTCATTAGTTCTCTGAATTTTTGAGATCCGGTAACTGAATTTGATTGTTAGCCAGAGGTTGATTTATCGATTGATTCATCAATTCTCCAAAACAATCAATCAATTAAGAGTGCATATGGATCACTGTTGTCATTTTATGTAGGATTCTCAGAATTTATGTTGAGTGACAAAAACTGCAGTTTACTCAACCTACAAAGCTCCACTGGAATCTCACCCGAAAGACCATTGTCACTTATATCAATCACAACCAGTCCAAGATAGTCCCCAAACTCTTTCGGGATTACTCCGGTGAGATTGGTTGATGACAGAATAAGAGAATTTAGATACTTGAGAGGCTGAAAGTTCCATGGCAAGCCATGCAAGTCCATCGACTTCAAACTAATCCTCTCCACAAAGCCATTGGAACCGCAGAATATCCCAAACCAACGGCAGGGAGTTTGATCTTCAGCATTCCAAGAACTAAGAGCATTGTTTGAGGAGTTCAATGTGTTCTTCCATGACAGTAGAGCTTGTCCCTGCACATCAATGGAGCAACAATTGAAGAAGAGAAGAGAGGTTATGGAGATAAGAAGTTTGAAGGATAAGATATTGGGATAAGGAAAAGGGTTTGCACTTGTAGACATTGCTGCTGCAAGAAAGGATCGGGTGATCAGTATGTTGGGATTGTTGAAGAAGGATGAGCCCCATGGTTTTTGTATAATATAGATGAAAAAAGCAAGAAGATCTGGATTTGGATCCAAGTACTTCAATTCACTTTTTTAATTTTTTTTTCCATTAGTATTAAGAGGGAATTGAAATTTGTGATGCTGATGTTGCAAATTTTGTTTTATTTGTACGACAATTATTGATTTTGGATGTGTGATTAGCTCTTTTCTACTATTTTTGTTTTGATGGATCAAATGATAGAATCTTTGATCCGGCACTTATTAGACATGTGTTTTCTCAAAAAAAAATTTGGAATCTCTGTTGTTCTATCATTAATCGCATTTGTATTATCAGTTTTGATGGTATTGTGAAACGACTTCATTAATCACATGATTTTCGTTTGCAATTAGGATGTATGTTAAAGATATTTTATACTTTATACTTTACTTAAGAGGTCTTTTTGAAAAAAAGCATGCAACATTATTTTTATTGGCCTTGTCATCACTAATACAAAACGGTGGTTTTCTCTTAATAACTATCCCATCTGTCCTCTATCAAATAGAGGATAAAAATAATTATCACGAATCTAAGCCACAGTTATCTGCAAAGTCAGCTAAGACCAATTCGGCTAACAATCGAACCAATATTGTATAAAGATGTTTGGCACAAGTTTAGGAATAAAAACAAATTGTATGAGATATTATTATTATTATTATTTTAAAGTAAATTATTTTTTCGCCTTTCCTTTCTACTTTTCCTCTTAGCTTGTAGAAGAATAAAAGGTCCTATAATTCCGTTCCCCAACTTACGATTACCAAACTGTTGGTCAAAGTAAATGTTGGAAATATTTTGCTTCTTTTAATTGTATCTATTTGTTGGCAAAGAGTGGCCAAGAGTGTCAAAGAAACAGTAGCAAAACTCTTATAAATATGTTGCGTTGTGTATCTATTTTTACACACGACATATACAAAATTTTCATGTGTTGAGAACCCAGAATAAATTCTCTCGAATTGTTGTCTCACTATCTCCGTATGACAAATTTTAGTAAGTGAATTATACAGGGACTCTGGAGCCTCCCGATTTATGTTCGTAATATAATCAACTGAAAAACTACAATATTAAACACTTTCGCAAAAGGTACAAATCTTATCCTATTTGTTAGATACATTACAATATCTTTGAATTTAGATCCACAGTGGTATCAGATCCAATTTTTTGTATTGATTATGTTCAATTCTTTTATTCATTAATAATTCAATTCGTTCCATTATTTTTTAAATCAGTTACAAATCTGTTTCTTGTTTGATTTTCTGGCATAAAATAACTATTTTTCAATTTTTGTAATCAACGTTGCTGCCCGGCGCCGAATCCGTCGCTCGATCGTCGTCCACGGCGGCGCGTATACGTCATGCACTACATCAATCTATCCTACACAACAACCGCTGTCCGCGATGGCGCGTGTACGTCACACATTGAATACGAATTGCATGACAAACGTAATTTTTGTACACGTGTGTCACACATCCACGCACGACATGACTCTGAACACCATTTTCCCATCAGAATATTCACGCGCCGCCAAATCCACCGTGCAAAGGCGCGTAGCCGCATTCCGACCACCTTTTTGCAAACCAGGCCTGCGGATATGGGTAAAACTAACCGATTCTGGGCTTCAGGGTGACGCATGTTCGCCACACGCCACCAAAACAAAGTTGAATCATTCGGAAAATGCCGCGGTAGTACAAAATGACCTTGTTTTCGATGATAGATCGCAAAAAACATCATATTGGCGGAGATTTTAGCAAAAAGAAGCGGCGGGAATGCGGCCCTTAATCATTTGGGTTGAAAAAAAACAACGACACACGGCATCAACGAACAACGGCAACAGAATCGAGCAGACGAGCCACGGCAAAAACCATGATTCAAACGTGGAATGGTAAAGGGATAAGAAATCAGAACAGATTAAGAGAAAAATGGCATGATGACGAAGAATCCATCAAGGGTATTCTTCAGCCTAGGGTTTCGACGAAAGTTGAAACATTTTTTTGCTTTTATATTTTTAAATTTTTTGTTAAATGAATAAATTATAATTATAAAATGCATCGAGCTTGGGCTAATTTTTTTAAAGAATGGGTCACCCATTTGCTTGGGTTGAAAAAAAATATTGATTTTGGGTCATTTTTATCGTGGGTTTGGCCATTTTTATTTTTGAAAACAAGTATGGCCCAAATCAATCAATTTTAAACAAAATTTTTGGGCCTTAATTCTTGAACTTTGGGCCAAAGGAGAAGGAAGGGTGGAATGCCAACAGGCGTCTATTATGGAATTGACCCGACTCGATAGTACCTGTTTTGGGAACGTCAAGTGCCAAAGTCACTGAATGGGTAAGTCGCCAATCCCTGGACTATGTAATGTACTTTATCCGCTGGGTGCCAATTGTCGGGGTCCAACAAGATTTTATTTGAGACAATTATTTTATTATGCCCAAATCAATTTATATGTTAAATTGAATTTAATTTATAGGATGCATGATTACAAATTCTTTTATTTGCTAGGTGCAGTTATTTAATTGTTGGCATACATGATTAGAATTTAATTTCAAAGATACGTTCTTTAATTCTAATAATGTATTATTGACTATGTATTCAGAAAATAAGCATGCTTATGTGTTATATATTTCGTTAAGAATTAGTTTCTAAACAAACATATAAAAATATATATAAAAATTTATTTTATGGTAATCAAAATTATATTATGATAAAATTCAAAATATCAAAAGAAATCCGCATAAATCATGCTTGAGAGGAGTTGTCTAGGGCTGATTTTTAAGTGGGATCGTTGTGACTCCACCAGAAATCTGCGCTTTTCACGAGGAATGACAACATTGTCTAGGAGGCTAGTCTATTACTTGGGGCTTAGTGTCCCATCAGCAACCTGGGTGATTATCGAATCATTTAAGGATCCAATCTGACAAGTTTTAAATTCTTTGATAGATTCAAAATTTTCTTCTTTTAATTATGTGTTAAAAGAAAATCGAATTATTATACGTTAACAATTTAATTAGTGCCAATTTTTATGGTAGAACAAATTAGGTTAAAAATGTTTTACAACAAAAAACCACTGAATTGTTATAATCAACAATTCTAAGTGCCAATCTATTTAGTTGTATTTGTTATCATATGTTTTTGTTTGAATTTGTTTAATACGTTAAGGTTAGAATTTTACACAAATTTCTTGTAATTGTGATGATTATGAGTTTAGCGCAATTTTCGAAATGTAATAAAAAATGATTTTTTTTTACCAAAATTCTAATTATAAAATTGCCCCTAATGTCATTTTTAAAATATACTTGTATAAATGGCACCACCAAGTATGACAGCCGAGCTCTTATCCAGTGATAAGTTCACTGGATAAAACTAAAACATCTGGTCCAGAAAGATTCAGTATCTTCTACACGAAAAATATGTCTTTGAACACATTACCATGGAGGAACCCACGAGAACTGAAACAACCTACGCAGCATGGGCCAAGAAGAACCGTAGTGTCTGCTATGCTATGTTTTATTGCATGCACGATGATTATATTGGCACATATGATGTTATGCCCACGGCTAAGGCCATTTGGGACAAACTCAAAGATGTATACGGTCGTCTAGTCCATTAACATTTGCGGACCCATGAGCGTGAAAGAAAGCCATGGGGCTTCATTTTTCATCTCCTTCATAGATGACTACTCGCATTTTGGACATGTGTATCTTCGTCTCATCTCCACGAAACACTTGATGTGTTCAAGCGCTGCATGGTAAGAAGTAGTGACCCAATTGGATCGAAAAGTTATGATTTTTTGAACTGACCACGGTCGTGAATACCTTTCTGATGTGTTCAATGGGTATTGTGATGAAAATAGCATAGTAAGGCAACTTACCATTCCTTATACCCCGCAACAAACGATGTTGCGTAACGTAAGAGTCACACTCTACTTGATATGATTAGGTCCATGATGGGACAAACCAACCTATTCATTAACTTTAGAGGAGATACGTTGCTCACGGCATCATCTAATCTCAATAGAGTACCAAGTAAGAGAGTCTCCACCACTCCATATGAGTTATGGAATGGAAGGAAGCCAATCTTAATTCATATGCGACAATGGGGTTCGACAAGCTATGTACACAACCAAACCCACAACATGGCAAGCTTGGTCCAACAGGGTGTTCATTCAATACCTTGAACATTCAAAATGATATGTGATCGAATGGGGGCATGACTAAAATCGACAGTCGCAATATCAAATTTTTAGAGGATCAATTCCAAACTATCGCAAAATCAAATCGAACGATTAGTTGTATGAGTTACAGCATGACTTGCCACTATCTCTTGGTGGGGGAGGAGTATGTTTCACCAAATGACCCAAAATAGTGAAGTCCCACCTATTCAACGTGGAAACTTGCCAAATGAGGGTCAATATGAAAGAGAGGTAAGTCATCAACCTTTAATGCCTAAGAACGAGTTTGGTTCTCAAAATCTAGGCAATGATGATATGACTACTAGCCCCACAAAACCTAGGGTTAGTGGGAGCGACCCTTCTTATACCGTCAGTCCCACGAGCCAAAGGACAGTGGGAGTCAAGCCTCGCCCAGGCAAGTGAAAGATCCTGTTATCCGAAAGAGTAAACACGGAAGAATTCATCGATGATATTTTTATATTGAGGAAAGAGTATTCTTCTGCTCTCCTTTGGAAATCAAAGAGCCCATCTCTTATAACGAAGCTATGGATTCACCCGATAGAGAAAAATGATTCAGTGTCATGAGAGATGAAATGGACTCAATGCAAACAAATGAGGTTTGATAACTTGTTGATCTACCACATTGCGAAAAAATGATTGGATGCAAGTGGGTATTTAAGGTTAAGCGTGGTGTGTATGGATCAATCTAAGAGTTCAAAGCTTGACTCGTGGCAAAAAGTTTTATCCAAATTGAGGGTATAGACTATGAAGAGACATTTTCTCTTGTGGTGATAATTATCTCTATTCGCCTACTTCTGGCACTGGGTGCCCATTCAGATCTCGAGATATTCCAAATAGACGTAAAGGCTGTATTCGTTAATGGAACACTTATGGAAGACACTATATGGATGAACCTGTTGGGCTGGACAAAATGACAAGGTACGTCGTCTTAAAATATTCATATATGATCTTAAACAATCTTACAAATTATGGTATTTCAAATTTTATGAAGCCATTACTTTGTATGATTTCACCATGATAGATGAACATCGTTGCGTGTATGTCCTATGGACAAAGGAAGGAATGATATTTCTCTCGTTTTATGTCACTGCATACTATTGGCTGTAAACAACATGGAATTGATCAACGCCATGATGTAATGACTATCTTCCGTCTTCGAGATTAAGGATATGGGTGAAACTAGATATGTTCTAGGTGTGGAGATCTGCGGGAATCGTTCAAAGAGAAAGTTGGGTTTGTTTCAACAAGCATGCATAAATAAAATTTTAGAATGATTCAGGATGCACTACTTCAAACCCGTTGACACCCCTGCTAATAAGGGTCTGGCATTAAGACTCGATCAATGCCCGAAAAGAAATAAGGAAAAAAGAAAACAAATGAGCAATATTCCCTATGTTAGTGTCATAGGGAGTTGATGTATGCCATGTTATGTACACGGCCGGATATTTGCTTCGTGGTTGGGTTGGTAAGTCATTACCAAAGCAACCCAGAGCCTGTTATTGGAAAGCCGTCAAGATGATCTTTCGTTACCTCCATGGAATGACCGATCTGGTTTTATGCTATCAAGGGGGGAGATATGCGATTAAGGATACACGGATGCTGATTAGGGTGCAATTTTGATGAGTCCAAGTCAACCTTTGAATATGCTTTCATCCTTAAAGTAGGAACTATATCTTGGTGCAGCAAGAAGCAAGACTAAATTGCTTTGTTAACTACGAAAGCCGAATATTTTGCGTGCAACCTAGCCGTGCAAGAGGCACTCTGGCCCAAACGTTTTCTACAATACCTCGATCTGACTCTGAGTCCCCATGATCTTGTAGAGCTAAACTATGACAATACTACAGGAATTCAGTTTGTTAGGGACCCAAAGTTCCATAAAAAGACAAAGCACATCTAAAGAAGATATCACTTTATTCGAGATGATGTCAACAAAGCGGATATCAGTATCAACTATATTCCTACTAACAAGATGATTGTTGATCCGATTACTAAATCAATTCCTAGAAATGTGTTTAGAGATCATGTCATGAGTCTAGAACTACGTAGGATTTGATCGCATCTTATAAATGACAAGGATATGTTTTTGTAACAATTGATTATGAAATAAAACAATGTTTTCCTTTCATTCTAAGCAATACTTTGGTATATGCAATCAATTAATAAGGCACAATAAATATTACAAAGCTTTATGATTGGACCTGTCACATGGATAATCGCCTTTATGATTGCGCAACATGAAGATTGAGGATTGGTAAATATTTTCTACAATCGCTTTAGTAAGTATGAAATGAGATTCTATGTGAATCAAATGTGAAATATATGTTCACATTACAACTTTATAGCCAAATGTAAAGGAGACTGAGTGTACTTATCAAAGGTTACGATTTACATGGCATAAGTAAGTGACATGCCTACATAAGTTGGATTCATGGCATGATACACATATTATACTGTGTATGCTACAGAATGATCGTTGTGAAAATGACAAAATAATCCCCTGATTGTCATTGTTGGATCACACGGGCATACGTTTGTCCACTTAAACGTTACTCTCTGACTTAGAGCCATGACTTGAAGTTGAGGCTTAATTATGCTACTTTAGTATATTGTCCAAGGCTATGACCTATACAGTCTGGACCATGCTAAGAAAACAGTCGAGTTGATACAGATGGTCAATTAGTATCTAAGGAACAATCTGTCTATATTCACCATATTTGCCATGGCGGTTATATTAAATATGTAATTAGTATAGCCTAAAGAGATACGTAGCTATCGGTGATGCGAAGAGGATTTGTGGTATTGTTATTTTGAAAATATCATGTTAGTTAGATAGTGACTTAATATGATACATTTAGTTACTTTTTGGTCGCACGACTCACTTCTCGTATGAAGCATCGAGAGATTTGGAAAACTGTATTGCAACTTATGTAGCCGAGTGAGAGTTGTTGGTCAAAGAAAACGTTGGAAATGTTTTCCTTCTTTTAATTGTATCTGTTTGTTGGCAACAGTGGCAAACCTCTTATAAATAGGTTGCATTGTGTACCTATTTTTACACACGATATATACAGAATTCTCGTGTGTTGAGAACCCAAAACAAATTCTCTCGAATTGCTATCTCACCATCTCTTGAAGAGATTTGATTACGTGGATTATACGGTAACTTTGATAGCCTCCCAATTTTGGTTCGTGATATAATTAACTGAAAAACTATAGTTTTAAATGCTTCCGCAAAAGGTACGAATTTTATCGTATTTGTTAAATACGTTCTAACATATTTGTATTTACATCCACACAAACGATTGGTGCCCACTATTTTGTTATATGCCACAGTATTTCATCAATTAATTCATGTCTATTATTTTACTGCATGCAATAACTTTTAAATTGAGAGCAAATTCTTTAACAATAACTTTTAAAGGAACATTATTTCTTTCAATATATTCGTGTACTGGGGGCAAAACCAGGTAATATATCTATACATATAATTGGGGAAGGGGAAGGGGGAGGGGGACAAATTTTTAAAAAGAATTTACTCTCAACTTTTTTGTGTAAAATTATTATTGTATTAAAAAATATATCACTAGATAAAAGTGTCGTCAATTAATAAACAATGATCAACTTAAATGTTAGTATTCACATTATGGGTTTGTTTTGTACCACTATTTTTTCAGATTATTTTTTTTATTCTCCTTTTTTTTCTAGATTATTTCAAAAACAGTGTTTTAAATCTCCACTTCTCCTTCTCCTCCTTTTTTTTCAGTTAAAACTCCTTTTTTCAGAAGTAGGTAAGAACCTACTTTTTTTTTCTACTTTTCCATTTAATGGCAATTTCGTAAATAAATTAAAGTTATCTTACCAAATTTAACTACAATAACAATTTAATCAACTTACAAATTTTGATTGCAAACACTATTTTTTAATTTTTTTCATAGTTTTACCAAACACTCGAAAAATATAAAATTAAAAGGAGAAGTAAAATCAAAAGGAGAAAAAAAGGAAAATTAAAATGAAAAAATTATTAGAGGTACAAAACAGGGACTATAAATCATTGGAAGGACAATTATACCAGAATTACGTAACAAATAATTATATATAGGAGGGTATATTTTTTTCAAGTTAAAGGGTCATTTTCGGAAGCTCAATTAATTGCCACGTCTTATTTGGTTACTGAGTTAGATAACGACCGGATTTCAACTCACCTATAAAACCTTTTGTCGGTACACGAAATAAGTGGTCCACGTAAATTACCATAATTGCCCTCTATAGATATGTATAGACACTAGCATTTTGAGCACAAAGCAAAAAAATTGTACCCGACGTGCTGTCTGGATTTTCTTGAATTATATTGTTAATTTTAGTACGGAATCAGAAATTTGTAAATTTACAATGGATTTATGGACCCCTTAACCGACCGTATATAGAGCGCAACGATGAAATCAGTAATCAAACTATTTACCAGCGGCTCTTGATAAGATCTTTGTGCGAATAGTTAAGTTATTCTAAATTTACGGTTCAAATCTTTGATATTTGCTTAGTGATAATAATAATAAAAAACTATCTGAGGGTTCAATTTCAATCATATCACCTGAATTTTATCAATTAAATATAATTATGCGGTTTGTTTCTAATTAATATGCTTATGGGTTTCGGTTCTCGGACGGCCTGATTCGTACTTAGGGATGGCTGAGTGCGAGTGTCTGGGGATTTGTTGGATACCTCTGTAGTCGGATACCACAGATTAAACTAAAAAATAATATGTTTATGGCCCCTTTTCTTAATAATCATTCTATGGGCCTATTTTTTACCTTTAAAAAAATTAGGTTCTACTTTTTATTTTTTAGATTATATCAATATTAGTATTTTAAAACTCTACATTTGCTTTTCATTTTTATTTTTTAAAGATAGAATTACTTTATTTTTTAAGTAGGTCTTGGACAACATTTTTTCTCTTTCTATTTTTAATAACAGTTGTTAAAAAAATATTACTTCTACTGCTTTCTTTTGTTATTTAGGCCCTATTTTGCGCATGCGTTTTTCTTCTACTTCTTCTTCTTCTTCTACTTGTTCTTATGTTAAGGAGAGGTGGTATTTTGTGCAAGTACTTTTAAGATAATTATTGAAAATTCTATTTTAATTATATACTACAAAATTAATAGTAAATTACTAAAATAACCTTCATTTAACTATGAATTTAACAAACTTCTGTTGATCGATGACTAGGATACATTTACAAAATAATTCGTGAGGGTAATCTAGTCTTGTAAGTCATTTTTAAGTTTGATATAATTACAATAATGTCATTCTACTTTTTAAGAAGGAAAAAAATATGTCAGGATGTTCTTATTTTTTATAATGTTTTCCTTCTTAAAATAAGAGCAAGTAGTAGAATGTGAGTTGCGCAAAACACTCATTTTTTGAAAAAAGATGCTTATAAGCACAAGTATAATTTTAAGAACCCTGCGCAAAATAGGGCTTTAGTAGATTTTGTAAACACTCCAAACTTCTAAAATGAGAAGGAGAAGTAGATGAAGAAGGAAAAGGAGAAGAAAAATGTAAAGCAAAAGTTAAAAATTATTAGAGGTACAAAACAAGTTCTAAATGATACTTTGGAGTTGTGACCACTAAAAATATTGATAAAATGGTTAAAAATATTTTATTATAAAATTTGGAAAAATTTACTAACAATTTTATTAAATAAAGTTCACTGAAAAGTACTTATAAATATGTCTTAACTCAATTTTAAGCGAGTTTTTCAAGAAATTATTTAACTCCAATTTAACTTATCCAATAATTTAAAAATGATAATTATTTATTTTAGGCCCAAATATCTATTTAAAGCATTATAGTAGGGCTATAATGACAATGAGGGATTTCAATGCGGTGTTGAAAAAAGAGGAAAGGAAAGGTCTCAACTAAATTATACTTCTGAAATACAGACTTTCAACAGTTTTGTAAGGGACTTGAAGCTACAGGATTTACCAATGTGTAAAAGATCTTACACTTGGTACCTAAGTTCTCTCAAGGCAATGAGTAGACTGGATCGATTTTTATTGAACAACATATGGATGGCTTCTCAGATAAATTGGATACAAATGAGGCTGGAAAAGGGGGACTCAAACCACTGTCCAGTCAGTCTATTCTCTTCTATTCAGAATTGGGGGTCAAAACCAACAAGAGTATTGGACTGTTGGCTAGAGGATGAGTCCTACAATTCCTTGGTAGAGCAATCCTGGAATCTGCCCACAGAGGATAAATATGCTAGCCAACGGAATGAAAATAAAATCAGGAGACTGGGAGGAGATATTAGAATACGGAATGCTTCCAACTCTAGAAATTTGGCAGCTACTTGCAACAACTTATTACAGGAAATTTAGAATAAAGAGTTAGCAGCCGAAACAATACCTGTATCTGAACAATTTTCTTAGGAGATTTCTAAGATAAGAGAGGAGCTGCTGCGGGTAACTCATCAAGCAGAAAAGTGTGGCCTATCAGCGAATAGACTGGCTGAAGAAGGGAGATGCAAACACATCATATTTTCATGGTTGCATAAACAAAATCAGAAACAAAAATACTATACAATGAATCTGGGAAGGATAAAGCTGACGAGAAGAGGTGGATCTGTGAAAAAATGTTTCTGGACTCACTTCCAGCAGAGATACAAATAGGAGTATTGGGACAGACCTTCTCTCTCGGATGAAGGATACAAGAAGCTGTCACAAGTAGCAAGTTTGAGCTTAATCAGGCTATTCACGGAGCAAGAAATTCTAGAGGCTGTAAAATCATGTGCAATTGGAAAAAGCCCTGGTCCTGATGGTATAAACTTTAGATTTATCAAACACTTCTATCTGTTGAAAGAGGATATTATTCAAATGATGCTGGAGTTTTATAAGAACAGTAAGATAGCAATGGGCAGCAATGCAGCCCATATTATCTTAGCAGCCAAGAAGGGGAATCCTTTGAAAGTAGAAGACTATCAACCTATTACTCTTATAGGATCCATGCCTAAAATCACATCAAAGACACTAACTATTCGAATGGCAGCTATCATGGAAGAAATCATTTCTCCTAATCAAATGGCATTTATAAAAAAGTAGACTCCTAGATGGTGTATTGATAGCAAATGAAGTGGTGGATAAATTGTTGAGATTGAAGAAGAAAGGCCTCATACTTAAGGTTGACTTTGAGAAAGCTTTCAATACAATTAACTGGAAGTATATAGCTGATACTTTGACTAATATGAATTTCCCACAAGCATGGATTGCATGGGTTGGTGAACTCTTGTCGTCAGGTACTACATCAGTTCTTATTAATGAAAGTCCTACACAGGAATTCACACCTCAGCGTGGTCTCAAACAAGGAGATCCAATGTCTCCATTCTTATTCCTAGTGGCAGCACAACGATTGTTAATGATTATAGAGAAGTCTATCTCTGTAGGCAAGTTCCAACCTCTTCATATTGGCAAGGAAAATATAGCACTATCTCATTTTCAATTTGTAAATGACACACTGCTTTTGGGACAAGCATCATGGGATACAATGATCTCCTTCAAAGCCATTCTCCAAAATGTTGAGCTCATTTTGGGGTTGCGAGTCAATTTCAGTAAGAGCAATTTTTATGGCATCAATATTCAGCATGATATTTTGGAAAATATGTCAGGCTACCTGAGATGTAAAGAGGATCAACTACCATTCAAATACGTAGGCCTGCCAATAGGTAGCAATCACCATAAATCAGCAACATGAAAACCGGTGGTGGAGAAGCTTGAAAGAAATCTAAATGCATGGGAGAACAAGTCCCTTTCAGAGGGTGGCAGATTGGTTCTGCTCAATTCAGTGCTAAAGTCTCTCCCTTCTCACTTTTTCTCATTCTTTGTGGATCCTCCCCAAGTCATAAAACGGCTCATAAGCCTGCAAAGATCTTTCTTTTGGGGCTCAAAGAAGGACAAGAAAAAGGTATGTTGGACTGCCTGGGGAAAAATCACTATGCCAAAAACATTGGGAGGATTGGGAGTGAAGAATATAGCTTTAGCAAACAAGGCCTTGATGGGGAAATGGGGAGAGAAACTTCTAAGGGGGAACCAATGTCTTGTTAAGGATGTACTGCGATCAAAATATGCCAAAGAAGGAGTTCTGAGGATGGGTAATCTAAGAGAATTGAGGAGACATCAGCCTCAACTACCAGTTACCAGGGGTCGAAGAAGAGGCAATGGATATGCATCAATGTGGTAAACTGACTTGCAAAAGCTCTAACACAGGACTGGTTCTCTGATCTGCCTAGTATATCTATTGGAGCTGGAAATGAGACTCAATTCTGAAATGATAGATGGAGACAAAAAGGAAGCCTAGCAGAAGTCTACCCCCAACTATATAGAATGGCAGCAGATCAAAAAGCTTATCCGGATGATGTAGGCACATGGACTAAAAACAGGTGGCAGTGGAATCTAAACTGGAGAAGACTGATGAGATCACATAAGCAATCTTCGCTGGAGAGTCTGCTCTCCTTGATACAACCAGTTGCACCAACAGGGATGAGTGCAGATCAGTACATTTTTTCACAGGAAAAGCAGCCTATCAACAGCTAATCGAAGGTTTGGACTCACCATTCTTAGAGATGGAGAGGAATGTATTAGCAGCATTATGGAACTGCTTCTCACAAACTAAACATATCATACTATGCTGGAAAATTTATCAGAATGCAGTCCCAGTAAAAAATGTCCTCAAGTTAAGGAATATAATCTCGGTGGATCATGAAGAAGGATGCACTCTCTGTAGACAGGTATGGAAACTGTAGCTCACTTATTTCATAACTGTTCTAAAACCATTGTTGTATGGCAGGAAGTGCAGGTATGGCTATGGAAAGGAGAGGAATAGCTACCCAATTGGTCCCCAAATGTAGTCCCTCAGCTGGATGTTTTATGCAGCAGCAAACCAGGAATGACTAACCTGGCGGCTTGGAAATCAATATGGATCTCCTTCATTTGGCACATATGGAAAGTTCGTAATAGAATGCATTTTAGTAACATTGAGCTATATAGCCCAAAGATCATACAGTGTATTCAATATGACTCGTGGTTAGGAATCAAATAAAAAAAAGAATTCTTTCTGTTACTCATTGTATGATTGGCACACACATCCAGTTACATGCACGCAGTTTAAATAAACCCAGGTGTTAGTACAAGGGTAGTTAGTGGAGAATAATTTGGAACTGGAAATGCATTGGTTTTATCTTCAGGTTGTTGTATTCTACAGGAAAGGAGTGACACAAGAACTCATGAAAAGTTGTTGGGTTCACTTAAGGTTTCTACCGCAATACAATGACCAGGTATCTTTGCGTAGAAACGTAGAATACATCATATGCAGGGTGAGGAGGTCACAATCACTTATTACTGATACTATTCAATCACAAATCTAATTGACCACACAACTATATGGAACTATGAGAAATGGTTGAAAGTCACTTACTCTCTTTTGTACTATTAATTGGCTTATATTTGGAACTAGCTCACTTGATTTCATGTTAACGTGGTACAGTTAGGATCAGTAGGAGTGTGCCTCAAGATACTGAATATCATGGGTTACTGAATAAACTAATTGATCACAACAATTCGGAAGTACTTCTGATCGCTCAAACCTATGTTGATTGTATGGTGCTATCTTACTTGTCTTTTATGCAAATTTGGTACAGGGTAGGTTTTGACAGGAGGATGTTTATATTAAAAATCAGCCGGATATGCATATTGATCTACAGATCATGGAGGAGTACTCTACTACACCATAAGTGTATTAAGGATTCACCTGGGTCGAAAGGAATGCGATAGATACAAATGATAAGAAAGAGATCAGTAAGCATGTGACGCAAAATCTTCTGATGGGAAGTGATAGAACTGCCTAGCTGCTGATCACAACTTCATAGACAATATGTAACCTATCATTAGGATTATTTGAGCACGATCAAAGAAGATAGTCCTAGGAAATCGGTTCTAATAACACAAAAGATCAAAAGCTTGTTTTCATCAAGACAAGCCAACGCTGAGGAAGCCATTGCTGACAAATCATTGATGCACTCCAAGTCCTATAGATACATTCATATTATGAAAGGACCAGTCTCAGAAAGCACGCCTTGGTGGGGTCATGTGGACATATGGACATGAATTAAACGATATGATGATCCATTTATTCCTGGGAAATGAGGGATTACTTCCACTGCCTGAGAGGGCCTTTACTGGGCGACATGAGTTTATCAATGAACCTGGAATTGAAAGATCATGCTAGAATTTCGAGGACAAGAGCAAAGGAGCCGTTTTGCGCAGCCTTCTTAAAATTATAATTCGCTTATAAGAACCTCGATTTACGAAATAAGTGTTTTGCGCAGCTAACCTTCTACTACTTGTTCTTATTTTAAGAAGGTA
>JAOWBN010185486.1:0-14192 GCA_028565015.1 Pinguicula moranensis
TAGTGTACCATATCTTAATGAATATATTAGTTGTCGATCTATAACCTTATTTGATCACTTTAATTCGACAACCATTATGTGACAATAAAACAATACATAATTATATTACATATATGCTCAATGTTGGCATTAAATCCAACGATGTTGTGAATAATCCCAACAGATATTATTAACAATTAAGTATAAACTTACTAGTTAACACATCATAGTATTCATCCGTGAGAGTAGGCTCATTCACAAGTTATATGTGCACATGATCCTACTGGTTAAGCCTTTGACGGAGCTTGGGCTAATATTAAAATTTTACATCATTACATGCTTTCTCTTGTAAGAAAAATATCATAAAACTTTGTACGATATTATAGAATACCCTAGAAGATAGATATATTTTACGGATCATTGGGCCACATGCCACTGTTGTAACTATCCAGCCCAGCGTAGTAATGGCCTACAACTCTCCATTGTTGACCAGAATCTAAAAATCACACGTGCAAAGCTGATCAAACACCAAACGTTAAGGAGACGGCTACTTTCGGCTACAAGACGTCTAGTTGTTAGGCTACTCAATCATGTATGCAAACTATGCTCTATATAACAAAGCAACTTGTGTATGAAAAATCATTCAAGCATCAATGAAAACATTTACCTCCAATGTCTTCCTCTTTATGCTAAAGTTCTAGCTTGGTTGTTAGAAAATCCTCAAGGTATCAAAGAACTGGGTTTTCTTCACTTTTGAAAATTGATCCTGTTCATCATCTATCTCACCAATCTATCTTATTCATATCCTTCTTGTTTCTAGTTTCTTCCCACATCTCAGCATCTCTCTCTAAATTGCCGCAGCTAAACTCCATCTTAGCTACCTCTCATATCATCAACATTGACCTTACACAGTCAGAGCCGAAATCACCAAAGGGGCTCGCTGCACGCACTTTATCTTTCCTATTTTCTTCAAGCTTCCGCTCAATTCGTCTATGTTTTGTTTTTTTGTCACTGTTTTTGCTGCTTACTATTTTGCATTCTATAGAAGAGAAGGAGAGGAAAGAAGAGACTAACCAAAAGACGATGGGCAAACACAAATGGAGATGAAAGAATTGGAAGAAACTTCTTTTCAGATATGATGCCGCATCGAACACGCCTCTTAGATCTATGCGAACAACCATTCTAAAGGCACTGGATGCTTCCTATTAGAAATACGTGGATGAGCAGCCAAAGAAGAGGATTGAATCTGGACCTGGGGATGAAATCGGTGCCTTCTCGGCGGCGGAGACCTTCTTTTCCTCGGCAGGCTTCTTCTCGGCGGGCTTCTTGTCGCTTTGATTTGGGGCCATTTTGATTGATGCCATCGAGATTGTGGCGGAGAATAGAACGTGATTTTTCTTTGGAAGGATCAAGATAGGAACGAGTTTGCTGGACTGGATTACAAATTTGGGCCACCTGGATTTATAATTCGTTGTGCCTTATTTAACTTATGGGCCTACTGAACAGAGTTCGCTGGAATGGACTTCTCATTTGGGCCGCCTGGATTTTAGGATGCTAATCAATTTTCTGTGGCTGGAATATCTTTTCAATCTGGGCTGATTCCTTCCAGCAGCTTGGGGCACCTTTCTCTTGGACAATTTTTTTTATTTACTTCCAGCTTTTTATTTAACTTTTAATTCTTTATTTGAAGTTATTTACATGAATTTCAGGAATTTAATCAGTTTCCTCACCGCCCAACTGGAGCGATGGTGGCCTGAGGCTTTTTTTTTAGTTTGAGTTATTTATTTAAATTTAAATTTAATTAGGTCCCTCACCAGTCATCTGAAATGCCGGTGGCATGAGGCTTTTATTTATTTCTCTCTCTTTTCTTCTTCATTCCCTCCCATTCCCTCCTGGTTTAACAGCCATTTCTTTTCACTTCTTCTTCTCTTGTTTTATTTTTCGTGTTATTTTGATCCAAGTTTCACGTGCTTTTTCATCCCACGCTTAGCTTGCGGGGGTGTTAGTGACATTAAAGTTCATGATGAAGAAGCTCATCCAGGAGCCCACCAAGATGAATTCTCCATAAAAGCTCCATCATGAAGAACCTCCAGAAGACTCCAGAAAGTTGTGCTGCAAAAAACAAAAAAAAAGTTATCCAAGCTTCACATGCTCTTTCATCCCACGCTTAGCTTGCGGGGGGGTGTTGGGCCACATGCCACTGTTTTGACTATCCAGACCAGTGTAGTGATGGCCCACAACTCTCCATTGTTGACTAGAACCTAAAGATCACGCGTCCAAAGCTGATCAAACACTAGAAGTTAAGGAGACGACTACGTTCGGCTACAAGACTACCTACAAGACGTCTAGTTGTTAGGCTCCTCAATCATGTATGCAAACTATGCTCTATATAACAAAGCAACTCGTGTATGAAAAATCATTCAAGCAACAAGGAAAATTTTAGCTCAAATGTTTTCTTCCTTCAGTTAAATTTCCTTCAACCAAACTTGGTTGTCAAGCAGAAAAATCTTCAGATATGGATACCAAGCATTCGAGACAGAAAATTGGTTCAAATTTTACTAGAGATATCCTAATGTTCAATATGTTCAATTATCATTTCCAGATTAGGCAACGTACGCTTCAGGGCATCGATAACTGGATTGTCCAAGATTTCAGAATGGCTAGCCATGTGTATGATGGAGAACTTATAAAGGACTTCATGGAATTACTACACTAACTCAACCTTTCTCCTACCTACTACCGAGCCAATGGTTGTGTGGAACTGGTGGGAGGCACCTTGGTAAAGTATGGCAGGAATTGGAAGAGGAATGGCCTCAATTGCAAAGAGATTTTAATTCAAAAGGGAAAGGGGTTTCATTTAATTTCACGGTGATAGAGATACCGACGCCGACGCTGTTGCTGGAAAATTCGAGTAGCTTGCCGGAGTCCAACGGGTCTAAACAAGTCAAGTCACAGGAAGTACGGCCTATGCAACGCCTATGCGCAGACCTACCCAAAAGCAATGATAACTCTATCTGTGCGCCATATGCGCCCCCCAAAGCAAGTAAAGCTTTTTCACCAAATTGTGTTATAAACTCTTACCAGTATCATCTTGACATTTTAGTAGAATATCCGTCAGAAGATTGTTGTGAAGTAAGCTGCACAGATCCAATCAAGGTGAGGCAACAAAACTTAGAAGGAAGTCCACTTCCGAGGCCCACTGACGTGGAAGCAATTATATAATTATCCCATCGATATATGGCCCAAAATGGAAAGTTCACAACCCTTTTAGCCAACCAACATGCAAAGATGGGCTCTAGGCCCAATTCTAGTCTTGCAACTGGAGTCTCCGAGAAAGTGAAAAAGATAGAGCCCTCATAAGCCCAACTGAAATTAGCAATTAATTTAGTTAATCCCATCCTTGTGGAATCATCTTCGCGAAACTTGGATCTATTCGGTATTATGCCTTATCCGGAAATGTCCTTGGACTCCCTAGCTGCTAAAAAAGGTGAACCTTATCTTCCCTCAGTACCCTCTCTAGACTCTATGCTTAAACTTCAAGAGCATACCCGCCGTATCCAGAACTCTCCGGTAAGAAAACTGGTGGAACTGTCGAAGGAAATTGATGACACATCGAGCCTAATGCCATATGAATATGCGGTTAACTTAGAAATAGAGCTCGTAGTATCGCCGTACTCGTCTACACCTCATTTGGTATCTCGTTTGGACCGTACGAATGAGATAGACAATGGTGCATACAAAGCATAGAAGCAATTAGACTCGAGTAAAATGCAGTTTCTTATCTGATGCGCAATCTATCTTATAACGTTTGAGGTCTAAGCGCGGCTCCTAAAAGAACTGAGTTAAGAGATCTAGTCAGAACTCGAAACATGGATCTATTATGTGTTCAAGAATCAAAGCTCTCAACTCTAACTAGACGGTAGTGTCAAGCTCTGTGGCCCAATGATGATTTTTGAGTGGAGTCACTCCGTAGCTAATGGCAGTGTTGTGGGTCTATTATGCATCTGACGAAGCTCAATCTTGCAGGTAACCAACACTTGGACAGAGAATGGTCTCCTTGGTATCAAAGGAAAATGGGGAGTGAATTCTTTTTCTAGCGAAAATCTTGAATATTTATTCCCCAAATCAACTAAGAGGCAAGAGAGAACTATGGGCACGACTGGAAGCTCTAGTCTCTAGTGATCAGGAAGTCTGCTGGTTGTGGTTACAAAGTCCTATCCAAATTGTTGGCAAATAGACTGAAGGAAATAATGCCCAAAATCATCTCCAGAAACCAGTTAGCCTTCATCAAAGGGCGTCAGATCCTTGATGATATCTTAGTTTCCAATGAGGTGATCCCCACGGTAAAAAAATCTATGAAAAGAGCAGTCCTTTTGAAGGTAGATTTCGCCAAAGCATTTGACACGGTGGATTGGCCCTTTTTGTTATCAATGATGAGAAAAATGGGATTTTGCCATGCTTGGGTGAAATGGATTGCAAAATGTGTTACTACCACTCATGCCTCGGTCCTAATAAATGGAAGTAGTGCGAGTGAGTTCAAGTTACCGAATAGGCTCAGACAGGGCGACCCTTATCTCCTTTCCTAATCCAATTAGTAGTGAAGGCCTTTACTTGCTCATAAACCATGCTGTTGAACTAGGCAAGTGGTCTGGGATCTAAGTTGGCGACATTTCAATCTCCCATATGCAATACGCAGATGATACCATCCTTTTCTCAGATGTTTCATGGGAAAACATTAAACTGATGAAGGGGATTTTGAGGGTTTATGAGCTGATCTCGGGCCTATCTATTAACTTTGCCAAAAGCCGGATCATAGCTTAGCATCTTTATGTATGTATGCAAGGACTCTATGCTGCCAATGTGATGCACTTCCTTTCATCTATTTGGGCCTCCCTATCGGTGCAAACACTCACAGGATTAAGACATGGGATAGAGTTACAGAATTATCAGCAAAATAATTCAGAGATGGAATAATAAATTCTTCTCATATGCAGGAAAAATTACTCTCATTAAATGCGTCCTCTCCAGCATCCCTATCTATTACTTGTCATTATTCAAGACCCCTGAACACATAAGAAAAATCCATTCCCTACTCAGCAACTTTCTGTGGAGACAGAGCTCCTCCCATAACCGTCCTATTCATTGGATAGCATGGCCTGATCTGTGCTATGAGGTAAATGATGGAGGCATAGGTATCAAAGATGCTAAGCTAATGAACAAAGCATTGATTGGTAAATGGTTATGGAGGTTATGTGTGGAGGATGATAGCTTATGGAGCAATATAATCAAGGCCAAACACTTTAAGCATCAGGATCATCTTGCAGAATGGGTAATGGTTACACTACCTGATGCTATATCCCCAACTTGGCTAAATATCTGGAAAATAACAACAGAGGACTGGCTAAATAGCAAAGTCATCTTAACCATAGTCAGAGGCAACAAATCCCTATTTTTGAGGCAAAACTAGAATAGAGAAGGTTGTCTTGCATTAAGATTCGAACGTCTCTATAAACTGTGCAGTGAGAAGAACAGTCTGGTGTTAGAAGTGCTAGAAACACCAGCAGATCCTATCAGCTGGAAGCTAAGGTTTCGGCTTCCTCTAAGATCAGTAGAATTAGAATCACTTGATGAGCTGCGTGACTGTGTTTCTAGCTTCACTCTATCGCATTGTGGCACAAATTACTGGACTTAGATAGGTGACAGATCTGGTAAATATTTTCGTGTCCTCTGCCTACATGATCCTACTCTCTAACCAAAGACAAAAGCCAGTTGCACAGAGGGGATTGGCACAAGTATGGGGCAGAGTTGCTCGTAGATGGGTACAACTATTCGCATGAAGACTCCTGCAAGACTGTATTCAAACAATGGATAATTTGATGCAGAGAGGTGTGGTTGTTAGCATGGGAGAACAAAATTGCGTGATGTGTGGCCTTATTACTGAATAAACTTCACATATATTATTTGAATGCTCGAGTACTGCAGAGTTATGACAAGGAATTTACGCTTGGTTTGGATTATCACACTCGAACGTTGCAGGAGCTATACCACATTTTCGAAAGCATATGGATCTTGTAAGAGGCAAGATAGGAGAGGCAATCTGGAAGGCTATCTAGCAGGTTGTAGCTTGGACTATATGGAAGGGAAGAAATGCCGTTTCGATTCGTTGACTGATAACGCGCAGCCTGTAGATTGTGTACAACTTACCACATGGCATTGGCTCTCAGCTGGTAAAACGAACTTCAGAGGAACCCAGTATGGAGACTGGCTCAGACTACCAATGTTTTGCTGTTCAATACTTTTCCAATGATAGCCATCCATGTAAAATACTTTGAGTAGCGTGTAGGCTACAACAGTGAGTCTAGCTGAGAACTATAATGTAATGTGTTTGAGCATTTTTAGCTCAGAGTAATAAAATGTTTAACTACCCAAAAAAACTCCAATTGTCTCATGACAAAGCTTGAAGACTCAAATTTGTGCTTGTACGGGTAATGAAACATAGACTAAGTGCATGTAGAGCATTGAAAAGGAAGAAAAAGGCTAAGTGAGAAAAGCTCCATTTGTTCACATCTATTTAACACAACAAATCTTTCGACTTGATACTTATAAATACTCTACTCAATTTCACACTTTATTCCAATCCAATTTTTCAACCCTATTTGGTAAAAAAAGGGTTTTCTTTGATTCTTATTAAAGAAAAGTAGTATTTGTATTAAATATTAATATTAATTAATAAAAAAATAGATTTTACCAAAATTAGTTGAAAATATACTGGATAAAGTTGCGTTGCGTTTTAATAAAAATATTAAAAAAGAAAAAAGACGGAGAAACATAAATTTTTAAGTTTTTTAGTTTTTAACTATTGTGGCAAAATTTTCGTCAAAAAATGAAAATAATCTGTCACTGCTACCAATACCTTAACGAGTAGTGGAGATGCACCTGCCACCGCTACCGTGCACCGTTGGTGGCGGTGGTAACATCCGCAACCACCGCTACCCAGTACACACGCCTACTTTTAAGAAATAGGATGATAACATTCCTCAAGATAAATAACTAGTGGCTTTGAGAGATGGGCTTCAAGATTTAATATTGTTGCTAGAATTATGATGCAGTAAAAGAAAAAAGTAACCCAATGTGATATTATCTTCCTTACGGAGAAGTATACATAGATTAGATGCCCTTTCTTCCAGATTGGCACACGCTGCATTATTTGGGGGAAGACGTATTAAGTTACGAGATAAATTTTATTAACTGTAGAAATGTAGTGAGATTTTTTTAGCTGAATTTTTCATTAAATAAAATATTGGCCTGTGCGAACCAAACCAAGTACATGAAATCATATCGCCCCGTTTTTACCCCCTATTGCCTAAACAAGAGTCCACGGTGCTTGATAGATAAGTGATACAGCGCACGGAAACCAATACGAACATGGGTAAATAATCATTGTACCCCGTGTCGATTTCTGTGCCATTGTCCACACGGGATAGAATGGTCATTTACCATTGTCCGTATTAAATTTCCGTGCCACTTTTCCGTGCGCTCTCATTTCTCGCTTGATATCCTTTTTACTTGGCCCCCTAGCAGCTGGTACACCGTTGTGAGCAGCCATTAAGACAAAGGAATTGTAGTGAGTTGTGAACCATTAAGACAAAAATTGTAGATGATATAACCTCACAAGTGATGATTTCGTTGAACATTTTCCTCAAGAGATTCGCTGGGCCGCATGACCGACAATACTGCTGATACCTGTATGCCTTAAATGTACTTGGTAGTCCATTTTTCACCTGATAAAGATGGTCATATTCATGTTGTTGTTTTTGTCTCATGAGCAAATACAGTCGTGTAAATTTCAAGTTTGAGATACTAACTGTTAGGTCGCCTACAAAGAGGAACTTCCAGCCTTTGAGGTTTGCCCTGACTGCAAGACCCATGTGTTCGACTATTGTTCTATCTTTCCAGCCACCTGCATCATTCAGTGCTTTCACCCACCAAACACCTGCGGTACCTGCTATTCAAGACAAATAGTAATAGGGTGTTAATCTTGTTTTTTTATGGGAAATGAACTTTCTTAAAGTGAAATAAATGTAATTAGGGATGACCATTGAAGCCAAAGAATGAGCATGTTGAGGACCTCACTTCTTGTTCGACAAACCTAATTACATTTGTTGGAGAAGAGTCATTAGGCATTCATCTGCATTAACTGAAAAATGAATTGTTGTCAGTACCTTGAAACGACTGAACTTGTCGTCGAAGTGAGTATGTTTGAATAGATCCATATTCAATTACTTCCTCTTCGGGATTAAGTTGAAGCACTATGCTAATATCCTTACCAAATTTCGACCTGGCTTGAACCAAGCCCAACTCTGGCTTTTCAAGTAGGTAACGGAACAGTCGTCCAGATGAAGTTCTCTTTTTGCTGGAAATCTGCATCAAGTATAATGACAAATTCACAATCTTCAATATCATGCTTCTTAAAGGGCGCCTGCTTTGTAGCCATTCCTGTTGTTCCTCGTTTCATACTTTATATTAACCCCTTTGTCCATCCATTTTCGGCACTCCAATTCGACCATTGCCTGCATATATTGTTCAGTATCATTCTACCTACACATAGTCTTCATGAAAAGATTCATTCTTGTATAAAAAAACCTACCCTTAACGAGTCATCCAAAACCGATGGCCATGAGAGCCCACAAACTGCTCCGATGGATAGCTTGTAAACCTGAGGTAAGTAAAAATATTAGGCTAAGTTTTTCCCTTGTAGTTCATACTTTAAAGCACGTTAATCTTCGAACCTACTGATTTCTCAATTATAAGTTCCAATTTATACTTCACCTTTGATTTGACAAGCAGAATAACAATAGCCAATGTATACACACGTTCAAGAAACACAGCATAATAGACATGCCTATGCCTATGCATATAAAAACTGCACAGCGCAAGAGAGGAAAAATAATTGGACCTTGGATACCCTCCATGCGAAAATGAGCTTCCTTGTTGGATCATAGGTTGCCTTTTTGTCCACTTCACTAAAAATTAGGTTCCTCATTGTGAAGGATTAATTATGTGACGTGAATGAAAAAAAGAAAAGACTTGAACCTATTGAGTAAGGAAAAGGAAAACAGCTAGACAACATATGTTTTTAGTTTAATTGAATTAATTAAGGTAATTATTTATTAATTACCTAATATTGAAAGTCCGTATTATGGTATAATTCTGCCACTGTAATCAGGGTTGGACTCCAATCTTTTCTATAAATAGGACGTATCAGTACGCCTATTGACTCACTCCATAATTATTATACTTATGTGTTAATACCCATAAACATATATAGTTTCTCTCAAATTGTTGCTTATCATATGTGAAGGCGGAGATATGAGCTCGTGGATTGCTAGGATACATCATATGTGAAAGCAAAGATTTGAATTTGTGGATTCTAACGAGATAGTGGTAGACTCCTGGTTCGTGTTTGTGATATAATCAACCGGAACATTACGGTTCTATACGTTTCCGCATTAAATGTACGATTTGTTCGTATTTAGTTTAACTATTAGATTCGTTCAAATTACATCTACAGTGATATCAAAGCCAGGTTTTGGTATCTAATTATGTTCATTTTGTTTTACGATTAATCTCGTAACTAATTCGATATGTTCGTTCATGATTATGCTACAATAATTATTTATCTTGGTGATATATTATCTTTGTGATAATCATTGATGGTTATCTTGTTGTTAATTACTAATAATTATCTTAATGATATTTATCTTGATGATAATTATTGATAGTTATCTTGTTGTTAATTGCTGATAATTATCTTGGTGGTAATTAATGATAGTTATCTTGGTGATAATTACTTATAGTTATCTTTGTGATAATTACTAATAATTATCTGAGTAATAATTATCTTGTTGATAAATAATATTCGTTTATCCAATTAAATGTGTTGTGATTGGTTTTATTCAAAATATTTATATTAACTATGTGATTAATACTTTAATATTTACTATATGTCAATAATTTTTTGATAAAAATTATGTATTAATTATTTACTATATGTCAATATTTTAACTATGTGTTAAAATTTCGTAAATGAATTTTACAAATATAAGCATATCTATATTTATTCGTAAATGAGTTATACAAGAACTAAAGTTATCCCGAATGAGTTCTACAAATATAAGCATATCTATATTAGATACAAATACAATATTTTTTCAGTCATTTTCGTAATAACAAATATACGATAAAACTATTCACCAATAAGAAAAATAATTATATAAAAATAATATATACTATTAATATTTTATTTATGTTGAATAATTAAATATAGAGTTGAGTGGCCTAGTGGTCAATCAGTGTATATCCATTCCTATCAGCGTGGGTTCGGTTCTGGAGGCCGGCTTCCGTTTTGATTTGCATAAAAAATGAAATAGCAAACAGAGACGGAGGTTTCGATCTCAGGACTTCTCAACAAAAGAACTACTCGCCTGACCTACCGACCAAGTCGTCCAGATGGTCTTTCTGTAGAAGTGCAGAAACATTACATATATATAAAGGGGGACCAAAGTTACAAAACAATTTTTTTTAATTTGTAATTAGTTTTTTTTGTAAATTCAGGGGACCATGGCCTGCCTCCGCCTCTGTAAATAGCCCCTACTCAGAATGCTCTTGATGATTCATGTCCCTTCAAATAGTCACAGGGAAAGGCTGAAGTATAGTCTAGGATACAGTGTGATTGCTTAACTGGACGATGGAGGGCAAGGAGTTATCGTACGTGAACTCAATTCGCTCCTTTAGTGAGACACACGGTGTGCTTGCAAAGTGAATTCGGTGGAACGTAGCACTCTCTAACTGCAATTCAGATCTTGCTACCATCTAGACAGACAATTGAGGAATTAAATGCATACCGCGTCAATAAAATGTAATTTCCTGTTTTACTAATTAATTTGCTACGTCATTGTAGCTGGGCGGTAGGAGAGATCATCCATAATGTGCATTTGCTTGCATCAAGGGAATTGCATGTTTGACTTTTGTTCTTGTTCATTTGCCTTTTATCTCATAAATGATGTGTTGAGAATATTCCAGGTTTTTCGAAAGATAAAATAACAAAATAAGGCAACAATACAATATTTATATCAATGGGAGAATAGGATAATCAATCTACTAAGAAATAACATTCTCGTGATACAACAAACACCAATATTATCGTGATACAACAGAGACACATAGAATAACTAGAAGATACTGAGAAAATATTTCAAGTACCGCATACACATAACATAGAGTCACATCTCAAGTCTCACATCCCATTGTTTTTCTCTACCCAGCATCTCCCCTTCCTTTGTCTTTCTTCTCAACTCTAATAATTAAGAGATCTCATATTTATAGGCATGAATTCTAATACTATTAAGATTCTTACAAAAAATATTAATTTAAGTCAAATACTGAGAATTTAATATTAGACAAATTCCTAATAGTCACCCCCTTGACTTGAATTTTCTCGTATCACGAACAAACTTTATTTTTTGTCCAAGCACCTTTCAGATGTAGCTCCACGTTGTGCACTAATGAAGCTCATTTTAAACTTGCTAAACAGAAGAGGGTATCATCGTCATACCCAGGCGAGCAACAGGCTTCACATTATTAGAAGTAATCGTACTTTTCGACCATTCAAAAACTCTTTGTGTTTGCTCAAAACAATATCGTGGTCTCCAACAGAGACGAACACTTCTCACTAAGAGACATCTACTAGCCGACACTACTTTCAATTCATCAACACTACTTTCACTTTTACAACTAGAGTGAATCATCGGTCTTGGAACACTAGCCGACACTCTAAGACACCATTAACAAGTTAGAACAAGTTCTCAATCTACCATAATATACAAACTTCCACGAGCCTTCCCTAACTCCAAAGCTTCCACGCTTTCACGACTTATCAACTACCACGGCTTCAAGCTACTTAACTTTTATTCCAAGCTTTTATTGGCTTATTGTCAAGCTTTATTTTTGAGTTCCTCAAAATTAGATTTGTTAACTGCAATGTCAAGATTGCCTTTATTTCGACTCAGTCACTCGCAAACTTTACACAAACCACAGAGGTTATCTCGCCATTCCAACCAGAAGATAAATCAAGAATCTAACAGTGTTCTCCTAAATATGTCAATTACAACTCCAAATAAATAAAGCTATAAAAACATACTAGAATACAAAATTACCATAAACTGCTTCAAAACTCAGCCAATTGTATAATCCCAAAATCTGTCCAGTAAAACCCCAAGCCTACACACGGCTTTTGTGCACAATTCGCCTCATACCCTGAACAATTCATCACCATACCTTATTTATTCTCTTTATCATTTTATGGGCTTTCCAACGGCACAAAAATTTTGCAATCAGAGATCTAAAACTCCGGCAATCATTAGTCCAATTTGGTTCTTTCCAAATTTCGCGAACAACAACATTTTCATCGAATTTGATGAAATTGGGACCTTTACCGAATACACATAACCACAAAACTTCAAAGCTTTTGTTCATCTTTCAATGGGCTTTCAAACGACACCAATATCATTACGATCAAAATCTTCAATCTTCAAAAATCAGCGGTCAAAGTAGGGCGACACTGGTCAATGCAGGAGATTTGCTCAAAAATCTTCCATTTTTTTTTCTTTAACAAATCTTGGGTCCAACATCCCAAATAATAAAGATCTCAATTTCACTACAGATCTTGAAACACAACTCATATCTCACAATCTATCTCCTATACCACTTTATGAGGAATATTCCAGACTTTGTGAAAGCAGAAATAACAAAATAAGGCGACAATACAAGATTTACATGGTTTGGCCTGAAAGCCTGCATCCATGGGAGAAGAGGAGAATCAATCCACTAAGAAATAACATTTTCATAATACAACAGAGACCAACATTCTCGTGATACAACAGAGACACATAAAATAATTAGAAGATACTGAGAAAATCTCTCAAGTCCTGCAAACACATAGAGCCACATCTCAAGTCTCACATCTCTCTATTTTTCTCTCACCAAGTCTCTCTCCATTTTCTGTCTCTCTTGCCAACCCTAATAGTTAAGAGATCTCATATTTATAGGCATGAATTTAGAGCTTATTATTAGAATTCTAATACAATAAGAATTTTTAGAAGAAATATTAGATCAAGTCAAACACTGAGAATTTGATATTAGCCAAATTTCTAGCATGATGCCTTTTTTGGCTGGTTTGTATCGGTGATTCGATGATTCGATGATTCCTCTTGATCTTTTCAACTGTGAGTTTCCGAGTTCATGCCTGAAAATTTGTAAAGCAAGAGGATAACAATTGACACTCACCGAAAGTTTAGTAAAGAATCCGCGATAAAATGTCGTAATCCATAAATGATATATCTGCTTGTTAGACAAAACATTTGTAACATTTTGTTTATTATTTTTAATTAGTATTTATGCATTTATTATGCAATTAAATTCTAATTAAATTCTAATTAATTTAGAATTCTACGCTCCAATAAATAGGCTGTAGTAGGTGTCTATTTGACATACATGATATAAAGAATTCTCATGTGTTGAGAACTCAGATCAAAATTCTCTCGAATTGCTAACTCACCATCTTCGGAGGAGAGATTTGAGTATGTTAAACAAACAAAAGACTCTAGTAGCCTCTCAACTTAAATTTTTGACTTAATTAACCGGATTACGGTTATATCACGCTTTCACAGAAAACGTGCAAATCAGTTATAGTAATTGTTAGATCCACTCTAACCAGATCTGGATTCAGATCTATAGTAGTATCATAATTGATTTTTGCATCTGATTATATTCAATTATTTTATTTCATTTCAAATAAGTATTTTGATATTTGTTGATAAATGTCTCAATTTTTGCAATTAACCGCCGTATGTCTGTTGTGCGCCATCCATGGTCGTCCGTGTACCCCACGCGCCGCCCATAAACTGCCAAAGAACCAACAGCGTGTTTTAGTCATGTGCCGCATCGGGATCCAATGAAAAATGTTTTATTTTCACGCAGGAGTCGTCAGATTAATATTCGTCTTCGGTTGGCCAGCCATTTTGCCCATCATAATTGTTGCGAGGCGGCGCATCTAAATCGCGGGCAACCAACCACCATGCATAATGGCACGTAACAGCGCCCGACCGTCTTTCTCCGCTCGGATCTACGAATCTGTGTAACAACTACCATTTTTT
>JAOWBN010185497.1:0-16396 GCA_028565015.1 Pinguicula moranensis
CAACACTCATTAGATTAAGTGAATCATGTTCTTGATTATTAAAATTACTGATCAATTGTAATGTTTACCCAATAATGAGCATAGAATTAAGTTGCACTAGCTCCCAATATGGTATTTGGGCGCGAACGAGGGTTTCATTTTCTTGATTAATTCTTTGTCGTAAGAGTTGAGAAAATTTATAAACCAAAAAAGAATGTTTACTAATTCAAACATCTAAACCCACACTTCTGCATAAAAATAAAAATAAAATAAAATTATGCGGTGCGGACGCGGGTACCACAAAACAAAAAATGGGTACCCACGTTCCGCCCATGAAATATTACGGTAGAGAAAATTTTTACCGCATCCGCCCACTTCCCGCGCGGGTGCGGGTCAGGCGGGTGCGGGCGCGGGCATGCGCGGATTTCCCTGCTGCCCACCCCTAATCCAGCCAATCAACTCTACATTTCACTACCGATGGAAAGGTTACCACTTGGCGCTATGATCCTAAAGTATAGCGAATCTTTGGTTGTTTTGACGGTTGTATGTGACTTATCAATTTATTTTGGAGAGAGTTTAGCTTATGAGAAGCACATAAACAAGTCATTTAACCCATCATTTCAGATAGTAAGTGCACGCACCATTAAATGTGATATTACACAATATTATGATAAGCGTGTTGATGCACTAAAATCTGAGTCCACCGCCTCCAAATATTGTGTTGCTCTGACATCTTATATATGGGACTCTAGGGACCATTTGGATTATTCTTGCGTGGTGGCGCATTACATCGATTATAGCTGGACATTACAAAGAGAATAATTGGTTTTTGATTGGTTGATAGGCACACGAGAAAGGTTATTGCTGAGAGCATTGTAGAGGTCCTCACGGATTATGGACTCTTGGATCAAAAAACTTCAATCACTCTAGACAATGTCATGGCGAATGCTAAGACCATGTGAATTGATGAGCCTCTGAAGACATACAATGCTGGTTTTGTTTTGCACCAAAAGGTGTGATTGTCATATTATCAATTTGATAGTGCAAGAAGGTTAGAATCCTTAGAAGATTATGTCGGCAATGTTCGAAAGGTTTTGTCTTGGGTAAGGGTATTGAACCAACGCATCAATGCCTTCAAAGCTCAATGTATCTCCGTAGGTTTCAAACCACGTATATTGGATATGGACATGACCATCAGATGGAACTCCACCAACTTGATGTTGCAGAGAGCGGCTGAATACAAACATCCACTCTCACAGTACCTGATGACAGCACAGATGCAGGCTTCCTCCTGTCCACAAGCAGTATTGACCTTCTCTGATTGGGAGGTTGTTGATAAGATTGCCAAGTTTTTAAAAGTCTTCTACAAGGCCACCAATGCACTTTCAGGGAGTTATTATCCTACATCTCCTCTAGTATTGCATCAACTTCTTATTATGGCTCATAATCTTTATGCATATGAGGATGATGAACAATTGGGAGGTGTCATGCAAGCAATGAAGCGTAAGTATTTGGATTGCTGGGCTATTCCTCCTATATTATATTGTTTGGCATTTATTTTAGATCCTTGAGCAAAGATGGCAATTTTTGAAAGAGCTCTTAAAAAAATTCGAGGTTGGATGGGATTGGAGGAGGATCCTAGCATTGCCAAGAATGTGGAAACCACTTTGTTTGAAGTATTTGCCAAGTATGATAGCAAGTATGGAGGTTTGAGGGTCCGGCCACAAGCACCCAACGATGATGATCTCTTGACTTGGAACTTGTTGGATATCATTGGTCCATCTTCGAGTGCACATATGGATACAAGTGATGGTGGCAAATACTATGAATTGAAGCACTATCTTTATATAAAATTTGGGTTGCACGATGATATGGTGCAAATCAACCTGTTACAATGGTGAGATTTCTTGTCTTTGGTAACAACTAACAAAGAATGATTTTCCTTTATTTTGTTCTATAAATCTTTCTTGTTTTACTAGGTGGGAGGGGCACAAAACCAAATACCCAGTTCTTTCGCAATTGGCAAAGGATGTGTATAGCATTCCAGTTTCATCAGAATCTGTTTTTAGCATGGTTGGGAGGATTCTTGAAAAAAGACGAGCTAGGTTGACCCCTGAGATAGTAGAGATGTTGACATTGATTAAGGATTGAGAGTTATAAGATGATAGAATTGAAAAGTTGGGGCCACTTGAAGATTATTTTATTGATGAATTATATGAAGAAGATGATACTCCTACTCCTTCTGATATTCTTTAGTGAAGGTTAATAATTAAACATTCATTTGTTTATATAATTATACTTTCATTTTCATTTATGTTACTTAGTTACTTACGATTCAGTTAATTGCATTGCAGTTGCAGGGACGATCTTTGCACTAAGAACTCCATTTTCATTAAAGATGTGAAATTTAACTATCTCCTTTGTATTGGACTTATATTCAGGTTCGACATTTGGTCGTTTGTTCTTGTTGTGATGTGCTCTTGTTACTTCTTGACTCTTGTAGACTGTAGTATTCATGTATTCTGTACTGTATCGACTGTTGTGTTCGTCTAGACTGTAGACTGTTGGTGCTGACTGTAGACAGCCTCTAGTCTTTTTGTTGATTTTATTTTTAATGCTTTGAATTTGATGTTTTGAGACTTGCAGCAGGTACAATTCAAGGAAATTATGCAAGTGCACAACAACTAGGACAGTTCAGGTACATACTACAAACATGCTATATGGGTCAAAACAGGTTACACGGGTCAAAACATGTTACACGGCCCAAAATAGGTTATACGGGTCAAAACAGGTTACACGGCCCAAAACAGGTTATACGGGCCAAAACAGGCTAATCCATTCATCGCCCATTTTTTTGAAAATGGGCTACGCCCGCACCGTACGTTTATAGGAAAAGAGCGGTGCGGTTCGCGTAACCCACCCCACCAGCCTGTTATTGTGCGGGCGGGCCATCCAGGCCCGCTCAGATGCTGACCACTATCTATAACTATTGATTTTAATTTTATTATCTATGAATTTTATGGGTTTGGAGCAAAATATGTAAAAAAAAAAAATTGAATTTTATATATATTTTATTAATAAAGATAACTTGTAGTATATTAAATTATTTAATTTATTTTATCATTGTTTGAATAATATTTTTTGATGATTATTGAGTAAATAAATTATTTTATCACCTTTTTTTGGGTAGGTAATCAGAGACTGACCCACTTTGGTATCCCACAGACTAATTCAGAGATGTCAAGCCAGATATTGACTCCAGCCAGATTCGAACCCCTGACCTCACTAGGCAAGCCATGTGTGTCAATGGTCGATTCCGCTAGGACAACAGGCGCTCGACAATTATTATTTATCACCTACTGAAAATTTTCATTTATCCTCGTACAAAAGTTAAAATTCGGCCCCCCCTAATTTCTTCTTCTTCTAGATTCGTTCTTTGACTTGAGTCTTCCGTGACTTGTCCAAAAATTCGGACAAAAGTGGTTAAGAGGACTGACGTATAAAAATTAAAATGCCTCCATAGTCAATCGCGAACACCAAGTTGGTGTTGGGGGCAATACTTTTGACAGAAAACTTTGTCCCCCATAGAATTTGGTGTTTGGACAACTTTAGGAGGGAACTTTGTCTTCAATACCAACTTCATGTGGGGACGAGAAATGATATAGCGCACGAATTTCTCGTGCGTGTTGAAAATCGCACCAGTATTTAACACAGGGGTAAAATAGTCATTTTATTCCATTTTCGTTTATGTGGAAACTGTGCCTGGCAAACTCTAACAACAAGTTTGTAACCCCCAAAGGACCTGCAACAACTGTTTGAGTTTAATAATACTCAAATCTCCAACACCAAATTAAAAGCCTACTTCTACCAACTTATCTTCTCCATTACCCAAAATGTTCAATTATGATAAATTAATTCTGCATTAAATTGTTTTCTAACTTAAATTATTGTTTTTTTTCTATGTTTAAACTAGATGCCTTTGGTTTTAGATGAGATGCCTTTGGTTTTAGAAATAATCTCAACCGTTTATCTTGTATGAATCAAACAGCTACTGACCAGGGATACTTTGGTCATTCAAGTTTGGGCAAGTGTGCAACTTTTCGAGAGCGTTGGGTTTTTTATGTCAATTTTGAAAGTACAGTTTTTGGTGTACAAACTATAAACTATAGGGGTTGGATGCATTTCGCTCACTATATTATACTGAAAGAGGAGCAAGTCTACAGAGGTTGGTTGGGAAAAATGATATAGCGTACGGAAAACGGCGCACGGATTCACGAGTTTTTTAGCTTACTTAATTGTTGAAAGGAAAATTACTCAACATCTTTCGAGAGATAACAATCTTGCTCAGAGGATCGACGGCGGTGCGTAATCTTCCCCGCACCATCTTCTGGCGGATTCCGATGACTCTCACCTCTGGCAGCTCGTACGTATTCCAAATCTCATCTCTCTCCGGTTAAACATCGCAATCTGCCGAGCGATTTCTTCTCGGGTCAAAATTACAGTAGAAATCATCGTGTTTGAATCTTGTTGAGGATTTTTCGGTAAACTGTAAACAGATCTTGATCTTCTTATTTGGGCTGGGTCTATTTTTATTTGAACATGGCTATTTCTAATTTCTCCATTATCTCCGTTCTTACTGCCATCACCACGTTATACAGTCAGGGGCTTACTTTCGGTGGGCCTGTAACTATGACTTACGTCTGGCCTATAGTGGGCCTTCTCCACTTTACTGTGGGTGTATATCGGGTGGAGATTTGCTCCGCCTACCCAATTTCTTGCATTTTAGCTTGCACTTTGGCTTGCACTATATCATTTTCGGGGCTGGGGCCATTAGCGTCGTGGATGACCGGTAAATTATTTACTTACTTAGTTATTATTTTTATCAACTCATTAATTGTTATTTATGACATTTCATGTGATGTGAATTTGTATCGCGGTGGTGACTTTTTCATCTGCTAGGACTGTGATTAGGGACCGACGTCGATATCGACTTGTCCTTTTCTTTTATTATGAATATTTATTGATTTTAGTTAAGAGGGCCTGGTAAATTTATGTACTAAATTCGTTGAGAATCTGGAAAGAAATGCAAGTTGGTCAGGGTTAGGCCAAATTGGACCATGTATGATGTAGACAGAATTTTAGATACAGAGAACAAATAATTAAAAATAATTTGGTAGAGAAATTATTGGAACTAATAGTATTGCAAGTTGCAACACCTTTATATAACTAAGTTAAAGTATGAAAAACTTGTTTATTTGAGGGTTGTTTCATAAATACTTTGGATGAAAATTCTTTCATAAGGTGCATGGATCTCATGGATTAATTGAGTCAAAATACTTTCGAACACTATGGTATAAAAAAAAGACCTAGTCTCGATAGCTGTCCTTACAGTCATTAGGATAAAATTTATCGTGGTTGCGATATTCATTAACTTGGTTATATGCCTCTAAAAAAATTAATTGGGTTGCTTTTTTGCTTAAATTCAGAATTATTTATACTTTTTCAATGGGATAAAATCAATTTTGGCTCCATAAATTAGGCGATGTTTAAGAAATTGGACTGATAAGGTAACTGAAAAGTCAAAACTGTCAAGGTGACTGGAGATTGATGAAGGGACTTATTGTTTTAATAACACTTTGGAAGGAATTTATTTTTTCAGGCACCTTATAATGTAAAAGTTGATGTTCACAAACCAACCTTATTTGATAAAACTGTCTTAATATGACATAATAAGGTAAAGTTAAACCGAGTATTAGAAGAAAATACGATTTTAGTGTCATAAGTTACAAAATTATAATTTTGATCCTATAATTTTCTTTGTTACAATTTCAGTTAATTTGTAACTAGTTTAACCTACAATATCAAGTAAAACAAATTCTAATAAAATAAATAAAAATAATAAAAGTATAAATAATATTTTATTCTTACTTTACTAAATAAAAAAATACATAACTTATCATTTCATTTGTATTTAAATGGTTTTCATAGTAGAAAAAAAAGATAAAACTTATATATTGGCAAAGTAAGTATCTAATATTATTTTCTTTTTTTATAAAATTAATTAATTTTAATGAAATAAATTAACATAATATTAAAGATTAAACAAGTAATAAATTGACTTTGGACTAAAATTGCAATCAATTCTGAAATTATGTGAGTAAAATTATTATTTTATAATATATGACACTGAAATAAGCATTCGTACCTTTGACTTGCCTTTTTAAGATCTATTTTTGGTACGGTTAATAATTTGGACAACCAGTGTATTTAAAATAAAAGGTTAAGCAGCACGTGTTCTAGAATTAGTTTCTGCTTTCAAAAAATGCATTTGTTTTTGTATTTATACATATGATTGGATGATTATGAGACGGTATTTTAGAAAATATTGTTTTATGTTATTAAACGAAATCTTTAGAGAACAAACAGAAGATGTGAGCGACTGTAATTGCAAGTTGCCTTCGACTTGAGAGGAAAACGTAATCTTGCTGAATTTCCTATAAAGGAGGAGTGATCCTTGATTGGGATGCTCCACCATCTCTCGCTGTTCGCACCCACATACATACATCGAATATGGTGTGGGATCGTAGAGGGAAGGATCAGTCATTACTTCCTTCACATAGTCAAAAGACAGCCACCCATGATTCTGCAGATTCGGGCCAAGCACGTTTAAACG
Organism: Pinguicula moranensis; assembly: GCA_028565015.1. Taxonomy (NCBI): domain Eukaryota; kingdom Viridiplantae; phylum Streptophyta; class Magnoliopsida; order Lamiales; family Lentibulariaceae; genus Pinguicula; species Pinguicula moranensis. The sequence continues at coordinate 6,653 of JAOWBN010185497.1, forward strand.
AGCTTGGATACAAACAAGAACTCAAGCGTGACCTCTCGTAATTCCCTCTTTCGTTCTTTGAATTCCCACCTCTAAAACATACTTCTTTTTCGTGATTTTGCATCAACTTTCGTTCTTGGTACTAGCTCATTTTTCATTTTTCTGGGTTTTGTTTGGAGAACGGCAGAGTGTTATCGAACTTTGCCTTCTCATTTTCCATTATATCAGTGCTCACTGGTGTCACCACCTTGTACAACACCGGGCTGGCCTATGGTGGACCTCTTTCCTTCGTGTATGGATGGCTTGTTGCCGGTTCTTTCACCATGGCTGTTGGGTCCTCAATGGCTGAAATTTGCTCTGCTTACCCCACTTCCGGGGGACTCTATTATTGGAGTGCAAAGCTTGCCGGCCCTGATTGGGCGCCCTTTGCATCTTGGATTACTGGATGGTAATTTGATCATCACCTTATCGATCAAAATATAGCTCGATTAGAAGTTTCAATGGCTTCTCATTGAGTTTCAGTCTTTTGGTTACTCCATCAATAGTGAGTTGACTTTTATGAGTTTCTGATAACTTGGTTGTTGCAATCTTCTTAATGCAGTTCAGACTATTTAGGCTGTGTTTCATGGTTTATGCTAAAGTGATTCTTTCTTTGTTCAATGTGCAGGTTTAACATAGTCGGTCAGGTAGTTTTCAGTACTTTATCTTGCACCGCATAACTATATCAAATAGTTGCCGTAATTTCTTTGATGCTGGCAGAATTTTGTATTGATCATTCAATGAATGTTTTCTTCTGCAGTGGGCTCTTACAACTAGCCTAGATTTTTCACTAGCTCAGTTAATTGCCGTTATAATTCTTCTTAGCACGGGTGGTAAGAACGGAGGAGGATATGAGGTCTCTAAGTATATTACTATTGCACTGCATGCTGCAATTTTGGTCCTGCACGCCACCATCAACAGTCTCCCTATTTCATGGTTATCCTTCTTTGGACAGTTAGCTGCTGCATGGAATGTAGTAGGTGATAACAACTATGGTTATTGGTTATTGTTATGAGTTTAATTTTGCCATCCATAACCCTGGAGTTCTGACTTTTCATATCAAATGTCCAGGTGTGTTCGTTCTTATGATAGCCGTTCCTTTGGTAGCAACAGAAAGAGCCAATCCCAATTTTGTATTTACACACTTCAACTCAGATAATGGAGAAGGAATTTCAAGTACACTTTATATATTTATCCTAGGCCTTCTCATGAGTCAGTATACTTTATCAGGGTATGATGCATCCGCTCATATGGTAAGTTTCTTGTTTAATGTACTCATCAGTGAAGCAATCAGTTTTCTGAGGACTGTTTATTCAGACAGAAGAAACCAAGAATGCAGATAAGAATGGTCCCTTGGGAATTATAAGCTCCATTGGCGTATCAATACTTGTCGGTTGGGGTTATATACTAGGTATCACCTTTGCAGTAACTGATATCCAGAGCCTTCTGAATAAAGAAAATGCTTCTGGCGGCTATGCCATTGCTGAAGTATTTTATCAGGCTTTTAAGAGTAGATATGGCAGTGGATTAGGTGGGATAATTTGTCTTGTTATAGTTGCTGTCGCCATATTTTTCTGCGGAATGAGTTCAATAACTAGCAACTCTAGGTAAAAGTAATACATTTTCTGGAATTAGAACCTGAAAAGTTCTTGTTAACCACCTCTTGAGTCTCAAATTTTCAGGATGGCATATGCATTCTCCAGAGACGGTGCAATGCCATTTTCCAACTTCTGGCATAAAGTAAATAGGCAAGAAGTTCCCATCAATGCAGTCTGGTTGTCAGCTCTTGTGGCTTTCTGCATGGCATTAACAGTAAGCCTACCATTTCTCATGAGCTAATCTTTCTTTTAGACTGGATGATGAACCATTTATTCCCATTTCTCTTCACTACCAAGTTATCTGTAGGATCGTATACTTATGGCTATGGAGAATAAAGCACAGACAGCATTATGTCTGCTTTCTTCTTGTCTCATGTTCCATTTGTTTCCTGCAGTCACTCGGAAGCATTGTGGCGTTTCAAGCAATGGTCTCAATAGCTACCATTGGACTCTACATATCTTATGCCCTGCCAATCTTCTTCAGAGTGACACTTGCCCAGAAATCCTTCTCTCCCGGGCCGTTCAACTTGGGTCGATACGGCGTGCTCGTTGGGTGGATTGCTGTTCTTTGGGTGATCACTATTTCAGTTCTCTTCTCCTTGCCTATGTCTTATCCCATTGCAACGGAAACTCTAAACTACACTCCTGTTGCAATGGGAGGCCTACTTGTGCTGGTAGTTTCTTCTTGGATCTTCCATGCTAGGAACTGGTTTAATGGCCCTGTTACCAACATTAATTAGATGAAGCAATTGTGTTGCAGCTTAAACATGATTCTTCTGTAGATACCTTGAATACTTGCAGGTGACCTGCAAGGCTGCAAGTATGGTAGACAGTTAAATAAGAAGCATATGTTTGCCTACCTCCCGGGGAAACTTTTGCTAATGGTAGGCTGGCTTGCAGGATGAAAAGTTTTGTACGTGGTTTGACATCTATTTAAAGGATAACCCATACTAAAATTAGCGAGGCTCTTGACACTGTGCCAAACTATTTAGATATTGTTTGACATGTTATATCAAGTCCTGGTGGCTCAAGTGGTGAGTAATTACACCTTACAACTGTGAGGTCCAGGGATCGATACCCACCTGGGTCGCAAAACGAAAACGGCATCTTTGTATAATTACAAGGATAAGGTCGCGTACATTAGACCCCCCAGACCCCAACTTAGTTGGGAATATATTGGGTAAAGTTGCATTTATTTAGACATGTTATGATTTCAAGTAAGCTGAAGTTCATTTTTAAGAGTTAACTTCAGTAATTTATTTTATTCTTTTCTTTTATGAGCTATCAAAAGTGATTCTAGAAAAGTGTCATTTGAGTTTGAGCTATTCAAATTGAGCCTTTATAATTCAACTTATAGATTACTATCAATAATAACTTAGAGGTATCAGGTCTTATACTCATGTAGTACAAACTCTCATGAAGAAGTTTAAAATGTGTTGATATATAGCCACGCTCATTATTAGGTTAATAATAACAAAATAAAGTTCAAACCTACGGCTAATTGCCTAAACATAAATGAGACTTATTTAAGTAATTAGTATATATAGAAATACTTTCACTTTTTCCTCAATAAAATTTGGACATTCTCTTTTAGGGTCCGTTTGATAGTCGGATATGTTGTATCCTTCGTTCTAGACAACTGTGAGAATACAGTGGGACAAAATACCCAACCTCTCATTTGGTAATCGATACACATGGTATTGTCTAAGTAAATTAACAGTGTTCGGTATGTAGGGACAACCATCATATTGTCATGCCACGTGTTTAATGATCTGTAATTTTATTAAATTATCCACATAATTTAGTACAAACTAGGGTTTGCTCAACCCTAATTAAATTAATTTAAAATAAATTGATTTAATTAAAATAATTTAATTTAAAAAAAATTATATTAATTAAATAATTTAATCTACTATAATTTAGACTATAATTAGTCTAATTTTACTATTATAATTTATTTAAAATAATTTAATTAATATGATTTAAATAATATAATTTAATCAAATTTAATTAAAATAATTTTATTAATATAATTTAATTATAATTTAAAATATTTATAAATATAGTTTAATAATAAAATTTAAAATATTTTTATTAATATCATTTAATTAATAAAATTTAAAATATTTTTATTAATATCATTTAATTAATATAAATTTAATTAAAATAATTTAAGTAAAATAATTTGATTTATATATTTTAATTAATATGGTTTAATTCAATTAAAATATTTTAATTTAATTTAATTAATAAAATTGGTTAATTTATTAAATAAGTTGAAAGTACAGGAACATTTACGTCAAATTCTTAATCCAAAAGAAAAGATTGTGGCGGGATTACGAAAACCCTCCATTTTTTGGAAGGATAAATTTATGGGAGTTAACACTCTTTTATCCCGAGTCGGGATAAGTATTACGTGTGTATCAAATAACAAGTAAATTGGGATAACCGTATTTATCAAACTTAATCAACTTAATATTCGACTACCAAACCTACCCTTAGGGTGCATTTGGTAACCTGTCATAAGCCGGATAAAGTGTGATAACAGAGAATTATTAGTCTTTATCCTTTGTTCGGTACACGTGCGGACGCTATCCCCTGCCTGACAGATAACAGCTCTTGCAGGGATAAATGAGTGACAACTCCCATATTTTAATCCCGATAATTTGGAGGGTTTCCATTATCCCGTCTTCAACCCACATTACGAAGTTACCTTTTTACCCTTACTATTCAAAATTATTACTACATTATCAGGTATAAATATCATTGTCGCAACCCTAATCCACAAAAATCCCAAATCATTCTTCGCAAACTCCTCCTCCGTGATAGAAATCTTCACGGAGAGAAGGTCGTCTCCGCACTCAGAGACCTCTCCTTTCAAGCGACAGCCCTTTTACGGTCGTCTATATTCTTCATTTTCAGTAAACCTTATTTTTTTATTTTACATTCGCATTTACTATTTACATTCTTTGATTTTGCATTCATATTTACCATTGTTTGCTTCTGTTTGGATTTTATATTCTTTTTTACCTATTTAAATGTTCATATTCTTCGATTTTTTACGTAGCCTAGGGTTACTGTATTGACGATTTAGCATTTTTCTTGTTTTGATTGCATCGAATTGCCTATGTAATGACAAACCCTAGGATGATTCAGAATTGTTAAAATGCTTATGTGAGATTTGATCTATGTAGTGCCAACCCTAGGATAAGATATAGCGAAAAGACTAAGGAGAGAGTCCCCGGGTGAGTGTTGGAGTCTGACATTTATTTCCAAGGAGGATGAAGTTTTATGCTTTGTATTACTACTAATTAAATAACCCTAAGATAATTCAAAATTGTTAAATTGCTAATGTGAGAGTTGATCTATGTAGTGTCAAACCCTAGCCTTTTCTTGTTTGGATTTTACCAAATTGCCTATGTAGTGACAATGCCTAGGATGATTCAAATTGTTAAATTATTTCTGTGATAGTTGATCCATGTAGTGCCTAGCCCTAGCCTTTTCTTGTTTGGATTGTACCAAATTGCTTATGTAAAATTTGTTTGGTTGCCAACATGTTGTTGGTTTAAGTTACCAAAAGAAGTATCAAAATGTCATCCTTGTTGTTTCATTAAAACATAAATGATTAAGTTGCTAAGCAATGGATGTTGTGACTTTGTTGGCATGCGCAAGAGTATTCGTTGAAACGATGTCTACTATCATTGCACTAGCTGAATAAGAAACCAATAGTGGCACACAACCGCGTACACGTAAGCGTAGGCATGATCGGACGACCATTATGTATCTGTAGTTGACAAGGTTGCTATATTCCTACGCATACTTGCACTCCATCGAAAAAATAGGATTTTGCAATCTGATTTCTAGCAAAGTGACCAGACCATCAATCAAGCATTCCATCAGGTACTGTGGGCTATGCTTAAGCTGCATAGTAGACTACTAGTTCAACCTACTCCAATTGATGGAACAATTGTTGATAAGAGATGTAAATGCTTTCAGGTAACTGTACTACCTATATTTCTTAAGTGACAGTTTATTACTGCACTCTAACAATGTTCATCCTGCAATTAGGGATGCGTAGGCGCATTGGGTGATACATATATCCCGCTTCACATTCAAGTAAAAGATCAACCAAGGTACCGGATAAAGAAAGGTCATTTGGCAACAAATGTCCTTGGAGTTTGTGACGCTCAATGGCGTTTTGTCTACATGCTGGTTGGCTGGGAGGGTTCAACTACATATGCCCGCGTGCTACGTGATGCAGTCACTCGTAATAATGGATTGAGAGTCCAAAATGGTTAGTGAAATCAAAAAAATTGAACGCTGATGGTCTTTAATTACCATTCGGACTTGTTTACCCTTACAGGAACTTATCACCTTTTGCGAAAGTGGATACACAAATGATCAGGGTTTTATAACTCCGTACAGACAGACGAGGTATCATCTTCACGAATAGGGTGGTGCAAATCGTAAACCACAGAATTATAAAGAACTCTTCAATCTGCGACAAGCCGCAACCCAAAATGTTATAAAGAGGGCCTTCGGTATTTTGAAGAAGCGCTTTGTTGTGCTAAGGATACCAACATACTATGACATTAGCACACAATATGATATTATTCTAGCTTATGGGTTGTTTCAAAATTTTATCAACAACGTAATACCTCTGGATTCTTTGTTAGATGATGCAGTACGATCCCTTTCTGGACTTGAAGAGTCTAATCTTGCTACAGATGAGATAGGATCATATTTAGTCCGTGAATTAGTCGCCAGGATGGAATGAATTCAGGGAAAATTTAGCTAATAAACTTCTGATAGACATACTATTCAGTCGGGGCTAGAGTATGGACTTAAATTCTTATGTGGAAGATTAATTCTTGTGATGTTGTGACTTTTTTCATTCATTGTTGACCATCATGTTGTGACTTTAACAAGTTGTTGTGACTTCAATTACTTGGTTTTCATTAGTTGTGACTTTATTAATTTGTTTGTGAATTTCTCCATTTATTGTTTAATTGTAAACGCATTGTTGGATTTATATATTACATCTATGCAGGGAAAAAAAAGTATTGATGCATCAAGCAAATGTGATGAGCAGGAAGGCGTGACTGACCTATGAGCAATTTGGATGAGCTATTTCAACCAACTCCCCGTATGGATGGATAACGGATAGTGGAATTTGTGAAAATTCGTTAACGTTATCGCTAACGCTAAAGACGGTAATGGCGGTAGTTATAACGGTAACGGTTATGGTTTCAAAATCCGTTAACATAACGGTAGTTGTTTAGAGCCATTTTTAAGTCGCGATAATGATCAACGATAACGGATTTTCCCTATTCTGCCAATATATTGTATGGAGATGAAGTAGCTGATTTTCTTTACCGTTACCACTACGCGATAGCGAAATTGTAATAACAAAATAGCAGATAACGGTAACGATAATGGATCAACCAACTCCATTCATTATCTTAGCAATAAAGATAACGGATAAAGTCATTCTATTATCAATTATTATCGTTCTATATAACTAACTTTCAAGATTTTAGCCACACAGCCTTACAAACGTCTTAAGGAAGCACCGCCCTTTGCTCTCATCTTATAGAAACCACAGGACGCCACGTTTTAAGGCAGTTGGAAAACTTATATCTTTTAATCAGCACGTGTCATTCTCGGAGTAAGCCAGCAGAACTTTAGCTCTACAGGTGTCCCATTCAAAATCCTGGAACTACTTTATATACCCAAACGACCCGGACAATCAAACTTATCTCTATTCAAATTCTCGTATCGTGTTGTGAAAACTGAACCGAAAAACAAAAACATGGCGTCGAGACAGGCGGCGAAAGAGGAGAGGGCAGAAGCGGCGGCGAGGGTCGCGGTGGAGGAGCTGAGTGAGGTGAACAGAGAGAGGGAGGCGGCCCGGCAAGAGGAGAGGGGGCCGGGGGTGATTGGGAGCATTATAAGGACAGTGCAAGGAACAGTGGAGAGTGCTAAAGATGCCGTAATTGGGAAGGCTCAGGATACAAGGGAGACGGAGGAGGATGCTGCACGAAGGTCGGAGGAGTACAAGGAGTACGCGGCAGAGAAAACTTGGGAGACAAAAGACTCAGGGGCAGCGAAGCTCGACGAGTATAAAGATTATGCGGCGGAAAATACTACTGAAACCGGGCATTCGGCGGCTGATAAGGCGAAACAGGCGAAAGATACTACAATGGAAAAAGCAGGGGAATACAAAGATTATACAGCTGAGAAGGCGAAGGAAGCCAAGGATTCGACTGCACGGAAAGCAGGGGAATACAGAGATTATGCAGCTGAGAAAGCGAAGGAGGCCAGGGATACAACTGCAAAAAAAGCAGGGGAATACAAAGATTATGCTGCTGATAAGGCAAAGGAGGCTAAGGATACAACTGTGCAAAAAGCAGGGGAATACAGAGATTATGCAGCTGATAAGGTCAAGGAGGCCAAGGACACAGCAATGGAGAAAACAGGTGAATACAGAGATTATGCAGCTGATAAAACCAAGGAGACCAAGGATTCTACTATGCAGAAAGCAGGGGAATACAAAGATTATACCGTGGATAAGGCGAATCAAGCGAAGGATGCAACAATGGATAAAGCAAAGCAAACTACGGATGCAACGATGGAGACAACAAAAGAAGCTAAAGATGCGACAATGGAGACAGCAAAGGAAGGAAAGGACACTACCGTGGGGAAGATGACTGAACTGAAGGACTCCGCGGCAGATGCGGCGAGGAGGGCAGTAGGATTTTTGATCGGAAAGAAAGAGGAGACGAAGCAGACGGCGGAGGAAGTAGCGGATGTCACCAAACAGAAGGCGGAAGAGACTAAAGAAGCAGCCGAGGTTAGCCGTTTATGACTTTTCATCGTGGGACAATGACTTACGTTTTTTCGTTGTAACATTAGATGAATAAGAAAGACTTCTTTCAAGAATTCAGGAATCATGTAACTGCATTGTAAAATGCAGTAATAAAACATGTTTTTCGTTGTTGTTTATTTTTTTTCTTCCATAATTTATAGATGAACTGTGAATGATCCTAATTTAGGGCAAGTACGAGGATACGAAAGAAGAAGCCAGGAGGAAAATGGAGGAAATGAGAATAGAGGGAGAGAAGGATAGGTTTGAAGCGACGCGGCGGGCCGAGGCGGAGAGTGGCGGCGGAGGAATTTTCGGTGCCCTCAGCGGCGTGAAGGATGCGATCAAAGGGACCCTGATGCCGCAGGGGCCTGAAAGTGCTAGTGAAAGGCATGACAAGGGTGATATCAGGGTATCGTACGAAAGCCCGGAGGAGCCGAAGATGGGGCGAAGGCTTGACGTAGACGAGAGTGGGGCACCGGTGGTGGTGGAGGAAGTGGATGTGGCGCAGACGACTGCTGGAATCGCTGCGGAGACGTTGAAGGCGGCGGATGAGAGGTGTCGGGACAGACGTTTAATGGGTGAGGAGGGTATGGCACATGTACGGCTGGATCGTGAGGATCGTCCTGGGAAATTTTGATGGATTGCTGGGCTGGCTGCTTCCTATCGTTTTCCAGTATTTTGATTTTCTGCTCTGTACGCATGGTGCGTTGTTGTGATCAGCTTATGGACGGTCCAGATCTTGTTTGTTTGAATTTCAGTAATTATCAATGCCGAATAATAAGACAAGTATCAGTGAACTTTTCTAGAATGATTGGGCGGCAAACGGAGGATTTATAAATAAATTATAGGCTGGCATTTTTTTCAGGGGTCAATTTTTCTTCTATGGAGCCCAAAAAATGTTTAGGTGGGTAAATAAAAAAATTTTGAGGTGATAAAAAACAAATTTGGCTAAAAAAATTTTGGGCTAAATTTTTTTAAGAGGGGTAAGGATTTGTTTCGTACTCATAATTTTTTTTTTATTTTAATTCTTCAATTTTTGATGGTTTGGTAAAATTATAAAAAAGATAAAAAAAAGTTATAGAAATATTATTTGCAGTTCAAATTTTTAAGATAATTAAAGCCCTGTTTTGCGCAAGCTTTCTTCTACTTCTTCTATTACTTCTTCTTATTTTTAAAAGATGTAGTGTTTTGCGCAAGTACTTAAACGATAACTATTTTTAGAATAAAGGTGCCTCGGAGGGTCCGGAATTTTTCGAAACC
>JAOWBN010185508.1:0-16395 GCA_028565015.1 Pinguicula moranensis
CCTCCCCCCAATGCCCGGACAACCCCCAAGTAATGCTTCTCAGAACTTTTCTTAGGATTTACTTGCATAATCTACAGAACTTTTCTCTGTAGATGTTCCCTTTTCCGGTTAACGATGAATTTTACGGTAACAACGGTCGCCGGGAGCGATATATTTAGATATTTTATTGTTTAATTACTTAAACTTTGTTAATTATTTGATTAAATGTTATTTTTATATTATATTAAATATTTTTAACTTTTTTTAAAAATATTTAAATAATTTTTTTTAGCAGAAAAAAATAGCGATGAAAAAAAATGCCCCCTAAATTCTTTTAAGGTATTCTAGCTCATCCTAATTTTTAGGGCTAGTTTCGCCCTTGGTCAAGTACATAAGTCATCATGAAGACTAGCCGTACCTTGAGAAATCCACCTCACACCTTCACATATGAGCTCGAGGAGGAACAACCTTGTGCCAGTTGCAAGCTCCCTCGAGGTAGGCACATGTATCCCCTCGATAAAGACTTATCGAACACCACCCACAAGTGGGGTATAAGGTTAACTGTCTCATCACATGAGCCTGAGGAAAAACGGCCTTGTACCACCCCACAAGAAACTTCAAGGCAAGCATATGCATTCTCCCGATTAGGACTGGATTGTTGCTTCCTGGCAGGCTTATCCTCCTCGAGCCACCAGACAGATAAGGTGACAATCAATGATCACCACCCATAAGTGGACCCTGCAGTTAACTATCACATCCATAGAAAAATACCGATATACCTTGATATGAACTCTATAGATAGGGGAAGGGAGCTCCGTTTTCCCTAACGTCATCACACCAAGGGGAACCTGCATAAATCCCCAAGAGATGACAACGCCAAAAGGAGCAAACCATAGGCCGGATGGGGAAGCCCAAGTACGAATCTCCTCTCCCTTCTTTCCTTGTTGAAAGTCACACAACCAGAAAATCCGTGGCTAGTTATATAATTTGGTTCAAGGCCATGTGCAATGCCATATTAAACATAGAATCACCAACAAAACCTTGAAGAAGGAAAAGCCACACACCATGCCACGGAGCATGCCAAACTAAAGAAGGTCTCCTTTCACCAGCGATCAACATGATCACTGGGGGATTCGTAGGAGATATTTATGCAATGAACTGAAACACGGCTGCTAGGGGAGAGCCCAACCCGGCTACGATGCCGATGCCTTCATGATCCATCATGGAGATATGCTTAAGGAAAGAAGAAATCCCGAACAACCTCACTAGGCACGCGCCAATGGTGGTCATGGCCAAAATAGGAAGACTCGGCGTGAGTAGAGTACTGGTTCACCAAGGGGTTTTGCCGACATACTATGCTATGACACCATGAACTGAATGGGCTAGGGAAGGACCGTGCTAAAACCAGTTATCACGTCGAATGACGCAATGTATATTAGGTTGCAACAAAAAATAGCCTCTTTGTATAATTATAATAGTAATGTTGCGTACAGACTTCCCAGACCCCAACTTGGTTAGAAATATATTGGATATGTTATTATTGTTATTTAATGGAAAGTGTACTTCAAAATCTAAACAATACCACTTGGGTAGAATATCCCAACAATTCGGGTTTGAATACTCCAATCAAATTATGTAGATACAATTCGTTCACGGTGTATAGCACTGTTGACTCTGCACTGTCACTTGTTACCATTAAGCACTATCACTATACATTATTCAATGATTGCCATTCAGCACGTGTAAGAATCGTACAACACACACACAATCAAATATAAGTACGAAAATAAAACGAAGATACATATTTACGTTATTCACCCAAATTATATGATCGAACAACATACACTGTAATATTTTCGAATACAGGATACAATAAGAATAAGAGTATTTATAGGAATGAATTCTCATAGGGTTAAAATTCCTTTATGGACCAATCAAATGGCGTAGCTACCCATCCACTAATGGAATACGTCCTCCACTAGTTGGATCGATGAAAGTTGTGGACTGGAACGTATCAGCCTCCATATATCAACAACACATGCACTATTTGTACGATTCACCGATTGACACGATGTCTTCTTCTCCATACTGACGATCTTCTCACAAAAGTTGTGAATTTCTTCTCAAACTGCCTACTGCCTCAAGTAACAAACCTACTCCTCAAAGTCGCCAGAAACAAATCTAACGGGGGCCAGAATAGTGATTATTCTGCATGCTAGTTCTACAAAATGATTTGCAAGGAATAACAACAGAAAAACATCCAAAAATAAGAGAAAATAATCTCTAGGATCTTCAGTAACATTCAATCATCATTGAATGTCTAAATTAAATCCAAAACCCAAATTTTATAGCCAAAATTCGTGAATATTTGAATTTTGCAAAAATAGCAAAATCCCAAAAATTACTCCTAGTTAAAATTCAAAATAATACAAGCAATATTGCAAAAATCTGACCTAAATCAGGTTTAAATGGTCTTTCTAATTGACAAACGATTTATTACCCAAAATAGGAAAAAATAACTACAATTCGTAATTCAAAAGGAAAATCATCAGAAATTGAAGACGATTTAAATTGCGAAAATGTGCGCACCGAAAAGACATTTTTGAATTGGGATCGTACATATAAATCTGATAACCGTAACCAAATATATGCCCCAAATACTGAAATTGGTGTCAATTAAAAAAATTATCATTATTACTTCCAATTTTTTCGAATCCTTCTCATCAAAATCTCACTGGGAAAAATTTTAACGATTGTTTTTAAAAATACTATCTTCTCAATAAGTTCTATTTTTTTAGCATTTTTACAAAGTCTCCCCAAATTCTCAAATTAATATGGATCTATTTTGTAACTATAAAAAAATTAGATTATTTTTCTCTTTATTTTTCATGATATTTTAAAAACAATGTTTTAAAATTCAACTTCTCCTTCTCTTTCTCCCAATTTTCCAATCAAAACTCATTTGTTCTAAAGTAGATAGGAAGCTTCTTTTTTTTCTCCTTCTACTGTTAATGATAATTTTGTAAATAAAAAAAATTATCTTAAAAAATCTAATTGTAAATACTATTTAAATATCTTTAAAAAATTGACTGCAAACACCATTTCTATAACTTTTTCTATTTTTTTTTATATAGTTTTCTCAAACAATCAAGAAAACACAAAATGATAAGTAGAAGAATAAAAAATGAGAAGGAAAATGAGAAAATAAATGTAAATCCAAAAAAGGCCCTCACAAAAAAATATACTCTCGTATACTTGCAAAGGTTCTTAATTGGTGCAATCATTAACAATGCCGATATTTCTGTCAAATGGCAGGTTAATGACCATTTTTTTCAAAAGAAGCTGGACATCAAGGTCAAACAAAAGGAAAGGAACAGAGCCCTCACTGTCTGCTGGAAAAAGCCACCACCTGGCTAGATAAAATTAAACATGGACAAAAGCTCTTTTGAAAATCCAAGAACCTAGGGTGATGGAGGAAGAGCCAGAGACTCAAATGGAGACATGTTAAAAGCATTCTCGGTGCACTTTGGTCATGGAACCAACAATGAGGCCGAACTATGCATTGCAACAGAGGGGATCAGAATATGTAAGGAGGCCGAATGGACGAATATAATCCTAGAGATAGATTCAAAGCTACTAGAAAACTGGATACTTTGAGGGGCATGCTACCTGTGTTATCTATGGGATTTTTTGGAAGAATTTCAAAAACACATAGTGGGAGTAAGGTTGTTGATTCAGCGCCAATTTCGTGAAGACAATGGTATTGTGAACGACATGGCAAAACAGGGAGCTGATATCACAATCCTTTAGTTGCGCAGCCATACGGCCTAGAGTAGCACAACATATGCTAAGATTAGATAAGTCGGGAAAAGAAGGAAAGTTATTAAGTATTCAGTGCCCCTAAATTTTGCTTCACCCCATCTTCCTGATGCTCTCCGTACATCTTCCTGAGTAAACTCCTCTTCGTCGGACATCTCCACCGGAGCTACCTTTTCTATATCGTACGGGTGCGCTTGGTGGTAGGATAGTTTTGTGTGGTGCTCTGCTCCTGATTGGAGGCTCTGCTCGTGCGCATACTAAACCCACATATCTTTGTCTTCTAATCTTTTCAACATTTCCGATGGCCTCCACTTTGTATGCGGCGGCTGTCTCCTCCCCCACTTTTCCACTCCCACCTCCTCCCCTAGCTGATGAAATCCAACCCCATGTACCTTCAGACTCGCCGTCCGAATGGCAAGTAGTTCGGCGCAAGACAATTCCAACTCTGGCAAAAATCCTAGTCCCTCCAAAATAATCCAACAAGAAAGAACTCCCACCCTGCATCAAACAGCTTCGTCACAACTCTGTCTCCTTCTATTTCTCCAACTACCTCCCTCATGGCAAAAGCGTGAAATGTGGAGAGTTTTCTCGAGCTTTGGGGTTGTATTTGATGTCCATCTTCCAACAAATTTAGCATAACAACAGCAACCTTTCGGGTTTGTTTGGTTCACTAAATCATCTGTCGTACCTCACCTGCTAGATAGACTGAACCTTGGGTGGGTTCTTTCCAACTCAAGGTAAGTGCCGCTCGTTCCCGCAATGACTCCCCTCCCTCAGATGATAAACTTGCCAAACAGTGGGAAAACTCTGCCCATCCCCAACACTCTCCAGTGCCTGATGCATTCAATACCATTAAATTCCTTCCTGATCCAGAAGAAGTTCAGTGGCTTAACATGTGTCTTATTGGAATTGCCGGCCCTATCAATGATCTTGACACTCTCAACCAGATATTGAAAAAAGTTGGGTACATTGGTAGCTCAGCAGCCCGGCTGGAGGGGGGCGAAGTCATGATTGAATTTCATCAATTACAGACCTTAACCGATTGACACACAACTTTGGTACAACTAAGGCACTCTGCCTCCACTCTCTACGACCCTAGAGGTTGATGAATGGGAAACTAGTCAGGCCTGCGTGGGTTCAGATTAGGGGAATACGCCTTTATTGCTGGTACGAGAAGTTTTTTGAAGAGATAAGAGCGGCCTTGGGGTATTTATTGATGATGGACGTCAAAATTCAGATGCACCGGGATCTACAATTCGCTCAGCTGTAGATTTTGACTACATACAACAAAGTAATAAACCAATCCTTGGAGATTGACGCTGGGGAAGCCAAATTCTGTATTCAAATTAGGGAGGAACAAGATGATTACTTGGGACACCAGAAAACACAGGGCAACCCAAAGTTCCAGCCGGGAAGTCGAGGATCCCTTCCGGAATCAGAATGGCCTATCTTAGCGGGCCGTGCTGAGAAAGCTCCCATATTGGAATCTTCAGTTCCGATCCCCCCTGAAACAGAGCAAAAATCTGATCTTATTCCCCGCCCGGCCATCCCCACAATATCAGTAGACTGCTCCTCCAATGATGTTGATCGACACTCACCTGAGATTATGGTTGATAGGCCGGAAGTATGCCCAGTTGAAAAGCCCAAGGTAGCTGGTACGGACATTCCTCACCTGTCGAAATCAAATCCCCTAATTGGAGGGAAAAATTATCTTCTGATTGTTGAGGACAAATTACCTGACATAAATTCCCAATCCGATGTTATTACACTCCTTCCCATGCCTGAACCTCAAAAATGTGAACCAATAACCCTTACTGCCGAAAAGGCGCTATCGGTCATAAACCCAATGTATAACCAGCCCAATAATGAAGCCCAAACCCAGCAATGCAGCTTCTCTGCTCTCCAAGCAAAGCAGCACTTGAAAGTAGGCCTGAGGCCTGCCACTCCATACCCAATGTTAAAATCCACTGGCCCACCGATCTCACATAATCTTTCTGTTAATACAATTAACCCAATCATTCCTCCAGCTTCCTTCAATATCAATCACGCTTCCTTTTCTCAAAATTCTTGCAATTCAGATCCATTCGAGATCATGCCTCTCCTACTACTGTCTCCTAACTCACTTGCAGCCTATGGTAAAAATTACCCCTACCCTATTGATCCAGTAAAGGACTCTGCCGAGAAACTCAAAGAACATACCCGGATCATTCAAGGTTTCTCACCCCCCTCCTCTGCCTTTAACAAAGCTGAAAAGGACATTTCCAAAGAAGCTGAAGCGGTAGTTGACCTTGCTCTAGACCTGGGGATCTCTTTGAGCTCTCCCTGTGAGGCTCTAGCACAACGGATAATCCGTATTTACACCACCGAGCGATCTGATACAAATTAAAAGATAACTTCGAACCTTAGCTGCAAGTTTCCCTCTCTTGATGCGCATTATATCCTTCAATGTTTGAGGCCTTCGCCTAACGAGCAAAAAATCAGCAATCACAGAGCTAATTAGATCCTAGAATGTTGATATGTAACTGATTAAAGAAACTAAACTTGAACACATCAATCACTAGACTTGTAGGAAGATCTGGCCAAATGAGGAGTTTGATTGGAGATTTTGTGTAGCTAATGGGTGTTTGGGTAGGCTATTAACTATCTGGTACAAAGCTGCCTTCAAGCTAACTGATTTTTGGGCAGATGGAGACATTCTTGTAGTAAAGGGCACCTGGTCATCCTTGCAGATCCCAGCTACCATTGTAAATCTTTATTCTCACTTGAAATAGTAGAAACTTGAGATTTGTATATCTTAAATGAATCTTACAACGTTTTACACCATAATTTATAGACTACAAGGCTGAAACATCATTAATGCAAAGTTGGCTACTTTTCCATTTTTTCTCCAATGACTGCTGGCTGTTTTTCTTCCTTGGCTGCTGGCTGCTCCTTGTCTGCTACATAATTCAAGATTTGCTGCTTATTTTGACTCTTTTGTTCAACACACTGTCTTCAACATTTGAGGTGTCCTTCTCTGCAATATGGCCAACGCCAGAATTGGTTGGTGGCTGCAAGAGTAGACCCCCTTTTATATCAGTTTATTTTGTCCACTTGAGTTTGAGCCATCAGATCTTCTGAAGCATTATGCATTGTTGCTCTCGAGTGGGGTGTTCGTGAAATCGCTGCCATTGGGTCATCATTTAATCGTTTGGTTGTGTCTTGTCCGCACTTCAAGTTAGAACGACATCACTTTTTGAACTAGCCCCAAATCCAATTGTTTGATTTGGCGAATTAGGTCTCTGTCGCGATCTTTCTGTGTTTGATTCTCCGACGACATCTTGATCGATCAATGATGGTGAAGTGACATTACCTTCCCCTTGAGAAGATCCTTGTTCCCAAGTGCCAAAATTATGAAAATGATGGCGAAGAGAAGAGAAGTCTTCCCAAGTAGCATAGAAAGACATGTCATAAGTCTAGTGTACGAGCGCCTGTGGCCAGGAGCGTGGCCTTAGGGACATGTTTGGCACCGAAAACATGGAAGATCGGGTGAATCTTGGAACAAGGTGGTAACTGGAGTTCATAAGCTACACTGTCGCGCTTGCGATATTCGGAGACAGCTTGAGATTCTAGCAAAGAGAAACAAAGTTATGGAGGTAAGATACCAAGTTGAGATAGACATAATTGTTGATGGCAAAATTATGCTTGGAACATTTCTGATCAGCATAGTGTTTCATTCGTTGTGTGGCTTGAGTGAGGTTTTCCTTGAGCAAGTCAATGATGCCTAGGCGCTCTTGTAAGAAGGAGTCGGTTGTGGGATTTGTGGCAGAGAGAAATGGGCCCCTAGGAAGAGGAGTGGATGAGCAATCATATAGAGCTTGAAAGGGGGTCATCTAGAGGCTTGAGTGATATGATGTGTTATACTAGTACTCAACCAAAGGTAGCTAGTGGTTTCACTTGTGAGGTTGTTGGTGCGTCATGAAACAGAGGTAGGCTTCTATTATAGACATTGGTTCACTCACTCGCACTGACCATCGAATTGTGGGTGATAGGTTGTAGAAAGGCTTAGTGTAACACCAATGAGTTTCAAGAGCTCTTGCCAACTAGTGAATATTTGGTCCAATCACTGATTATTTGTTGGGAAAGATCGTGCAGTTTATAGATGTGAGTAACAAAGACTCGAGCAATCTGGGCAGCGTTGAAAGGGTGTTGGAGGGGGTATGAAGTGGCTATATTTGAAGAATTTGTCAACTATGTCGAGGATGGTGTTATGGCTCGCAGAATGTGGAAGGCCTTCAATTAAGTCCATACGGATAACATACTAGCTTTGGTGTGGGATTGGCAAAGGTTGTAAGAGGTCGGGTGAGGAAGTGTGTTCTATTTTGATATGGAGTCAAGTATCACAGGTTTTGATCCAATGCTCAATGTGGCCTTTCATGCTAGGCCACATTGCCTACATATAACTTCCTTTTGTGAAGTAGGAGATGATTAGAGTAGGTATAAAATGGTAGGTCTTGAGGATCAATAATCTTTGTACGGAGGATAGGAGCGCGACATAGCTTTGCTGAACCTATAAGAGCCAAGTTGGAACAATTGTAGACGTAGCAGTACATTGGGCCGGATGCTCAACACTGGATAAAGCATCAACTGCTGAATTTCCCTGGCCACGATGGTATTGCACCTCATAATCAAACCAATGAGGCAGACTACCCATCGTTGCTGCAAAAGAGAACCAAATTTTTGATCTAGCAGGTACTTTAAACTCTATTGGTTAGTTAGTACAATAAAATGTTGATGTTGTAAATTGATTTCCACATGTCCACTACAAGGACTAAGGCATATAATTCTTTTTCATATAAAGAAGGATTGTTGTTTGGGTCTAAGTAGCTTACTGATAAAGGCAATGGGACAACCACTATGTGAAGGGATAACTCCTACTCCAGTGTCAGATGCATTAGTTTCAGATTTAAGAAGATCAAAGGCTTAAAGAGCAGTTATTGTCCAGGTAAAATTGTTATTTTTTAGCATGACTTTAAGGGTTTTGATATCTAGCCATAATCTTAAATGAGTTTGCAGTAGTAGAGATTTAAGAGTGGTGGGGAGAGTCCAAGTTTTCATACACTAGACTTTATCAAGATCAGTGGCAATCCCTTGATGGATGATAAGGTGGCCAAGGTTCTCTGCCAAAATGGCATTTAGATGATTTAGCATAGAGTTTGATGCAACCCATGGTGCACCTCAACACAAGACGACGTCTGAAAGAAGTGAAGATCCATTAGAGCTTCCCAATGGACCAATCACGCGAGCGAGATTGATTAGATTCAAGGAAAAGCTTGTTGTGTTGATCTATGACATGGGAACCGATTATTTGGGGGCTGGAAGGGGCGACGGTAAACCCAAAAATAAGATACATGAAGATCATTGGGCTATCAATGCTTATTCAAACAAAGGCCCAACACTTCACCAAACTCGAACCCAAGGAGGAACCCCAACATGGGATGACCGAACCCAATTCATCAATTGGATCCAACTCCATGAGGATGCCCACGACCCAAATTAAATCAAGACTCTTGAAGCCCAAGCCCAAGCTTGGAGATCTCATCCATTTTGGTCAAAAGGAAGATAAAGGCATGGGACATTTGAAGGCCTCAAACTCTCCAAATTATAGCCAAAGTGACTCAACCTAGCTAGCCAAAAGTCTAGAGTTAAAGTTGTAATTAAATGCATTAAATTTGGTTTATGTTCCTTTAGAGATAAGGGTCTCGGCCGTAGGCTATAAAAGGGGCTAGAATTCTCAAATTATGTACTTAGTTTTGATTTAATCATTTGCTATGTGAGACATAGAGTTCCCCTAATATTTTATAAGATTTTCTTTCAACTTATCTAAAGTTTTATTTCGATTTTAGCGGCGTTGAACGAAACTTATCCCTTGTTGGTTGCCTGAAGAGTCTAACACTATGTGAAGATCACGGACATGCTCTACCAAGCCATAAAGGAAGAGGAACGATTGAAAAGGAAGGTGTCACGACGAAGCAACACCACGACCACCTCTAGTTCATGGAAGACGAGTACCTCAAATGGGAGAAGGCCAAAACTGAGGACCAAACCGACGACTTCTATAGGTACAACTACTCCAAATCCTACTCAAAACTATGACATCAAGTGCTTTAGGTATCAAGGTTTGGGACACATTGCAAGCCGGTGTCCAAACAAGTGATCCATGGTGCTAAACGACCAAGGGGGCTATGAGACCGAGGAGGAAAAAAACAATGAGGTCGAAGAAAATGATGCTGAAAGAGAGGATGAGCAAGATACTATTATCGGTGACTTGTTGGTCACCCGAAGAGTCCTTAGCACTCAAGCTAAGTGGGAGGACCAAAGTCAATGGGAGAATCTATTCCATACGCGGTGCTATGTTCAGGAGAAGGTTTGTAGCATCATCATTGATGGCGGAAGTTGAACGGATGTGGCAAACACTTATATGGTGGAAAAGCTTGGCTTGGAGACCATCAAATACCCAAGGCCCTACAAACTACAATGGTTGAGTGATTGAGGGGAGATCAAGGTGAACAAACAAGTTCTACTCTTCTTCTACATTGGCAAGTACGAGGATCAAGTGATATGCGATGTGGTACCAATGGATCATGCCATGTGCTCCTCGGGAGGCCTTGGCAATTCGATGTCAAAGCTACCCATGACGGCTATTCTAGCAACTATTCCTTTGTACTTTGAGGCAAGACTATAACTCTTGTATCCCTAACTCCTAGGTAGGTATTTGAGGATCAATTGAAGGTACAAAAAAAGAAAGAGACCATGAGTGAAGAAAAGAAAGTGAGTGACAAAAAAAGTGAGGAAACGAAAGAGGGTGAGGGAAAGAAAAATCGAGGGAGAAAGAAGAGTTTGATATCCTACAAGAGTGAGTGTAAAGAGGCCGTAGTTGCTTGACGAACTTTCTTGGCGCTTTGTTATAAAGAAGTCCTTACTACTAAAACTAGTATCGACTCTTTGCAGCGCACAATTCAATCTCTTTTGCAAGCATATCGGGGCGTGTTCCCCGAAGGCATACCTTTTGGGCAACCTCCAGTTTGTGGGATCGAGCACCAGATTGAACTCGTGCCCAAAGCTACTCTCCTCTTGGTTTATTTGTGTTGGTGTAGACTTGAGCCACTTTTGAGCCCAAGTATATATTGTGTACCAAGTCCCTAATGAGAATTATATTTGCCATTTTCAAGTGGTATCGAGCTAGACAAAGAAATCTCAAAAGAACCCCAAACATGCCCCCAACTCGCTGTCCCTCCAGAATTTCACCAAAATCTCTCCGGCCCACCATGCTGTCCCACTGTGTGCTCGACCGCAAACCACCATCTACTGCCGGAAAATGTACGAATCCGATGCTGACTGGACTTGCAGATCATCAATGCGCCAAATCCGCACGCATCTGGCCAAGATACGCCATCTCAGATGGTTGCGATGGCCAGGACAAAGTCACCATCAATTTTCGTGGTCCCACACGCGTGCACGCCCTTCACCGGAGCTCCACGTGCCACTGTCGAAAAAGTTGCAAAAATATAGAATCTTCATTTCGAGTAGCTCGTCGCATCTGTCATATTTGTTTTCCTTTATTTGGTGCCGTTTGATGGATATTGTTTTTTTTGGCTTGTGTTGGCATTGTGCATTGTTGATCGTAGATTGTTGATGTTGCCTAGACTTTGTGTATCCAACTAGGTGTGCAGTGGATTGGTTGGTGTGACATGTGACGTGCGGCGGGTTGAGAAATTGATGTAGCGTTGTGTTTGTGATTGAGTTGGTTGTGGTGGATGTGGATATTGGTGATTAGCTTGCTGATTGTTGAGATTTCTTGTTGTGCATTGTGGACGTTTGGGTTGGTGCTGTTTGTGGATTGGACTATTGATTAGCTTAGTGATTGTTGTGTGAAGAATTGAAGGCTGTTGTTGTGGCTTGTTACTTGCTATTGTGATTGTGGTTGTGTGAGATGACAAGAGAGAAAGGAGAGGAAGATGGATTGGAGGCTCTAAGTAAACTCAGTTCTAAGACCCTGACAACTTTGATTAGATTAGTTCAGGGGATGAGTGTGTATTCTCCTACCGCCCATGATTTGAGTGTCCATGATGAGACTCATACCTATTTCCAGTGTGGAGAAATAGGCCATTTGATGAGGTCTTGTCCTAGATCAAGAAGAGAGACAGAGTCTAGATGGAGCAGACATGGTCATGGAGGCCATGGTTGTGGACGTGTTTATCTCACACACCTAACTATTGATGCTGAGGAGGATGAGCTTGGAGACCCTAACGATTGTCTACCCACTCTACCAGACATGTCTAGTAATGTTCCTCATGTTGCTCTACACTCAGATGTGTAAGGTATGCATGATTCTCTTGCACTTGCATCATTTCCCACTGCTGGCGTACGAGATTGGATCTGTGACTCTAGGGCATCCACACACGTGACGGAATCTTCTAGGGAGTTCAACACCTATACTCCCCTAGAAGTCCTGTATAGTGTTAAGACTGCTGATGGTACTGATAGGCCAGTGGTTTGTAAGGATACAGTGCACTGCACTCACACTCTGATATTTTCCAAAGTCTTGCATGCCATTCGTTTCCTATTAACCTTCTCTCCATTAGTGTTATTATTCTTCAATTCAATTTTCGTGTTATCTTTGATATTCTACAAATGATCTTTCAGGAGAAGGGGTCTGTCTGACCGGGTTCTTGGGACTGGCACGTGGCATGATGGACTGTAGTACCTGGATAGAAAGGGCATGGCCTCAGCCCTTTCATTGATGGCATAGAGATCTGAGACGGAGAAGAGGATTGTGACAGAGCTGTTGTTGAACCATAGACGCTTAGTTCATCCCTCGTTTTCCCTTATGAGCAGTTGTACCCTTAATCTTTTACGCAAGTCTTGTTTGACCTTGACAATTAGGATATCGATATTTCGTGACTTTTATTGATCATTGATCCCGAGTTACTTGGTTATACCTGATGAAAACAAGAATGAGGTCTTTGCATGTTTTAAAGATTTTCACAGTGAGGTTCCGGTTCAGTTTAGTGCAGTTGTGAAAGTTTTGAGGTCTGCTAAAGATACTAAATACACGAATAAGTCATTTGGGGATTATCTGTCATTTCAAGGGACTAGACTTCAGACCACTTGTCCCTACACCAGAGAAGAATGAGGTTGCAAAAAGAATGAATCGTCACCTTCTTGAGGTTGTGAGGAGCATGATGATTTCTATGAATGTCCCCAAATATTTGTGGAGACGAGCAGTTATGACAGTAACTTATTTGATAAATCAAGTACCTTCCCGAGTACTGGAGTGGAAATCTCCATTCCAAGCACTAACTGACACTGGAGGAGATGTGTTGGAGCTGCATACATTTGGTTGTGTATGCTTTGTGAAAGATAATTGGCTCGGAGTCGGTAAGTTGGATCCAAGAGCTGTGAAGTGTGTCTCTGTGGGTTACTCATCTACCCAGAAGGGGTATGCTTGTTGGAGTCCGGTCGATCGTCGATCGTTTGTGAGTTTGGATGTTACATTTTGAAAATTTGAGCCTTATTTCACCCAGGAGAACTTTCACCATTCCAGAACTTGCCTCAGGTTGATCATCGAGAGGGGGAGAGTGACATGAGAGGAGAGCCATTGATAGTGAGTGAGAGTGTATGGCAAGAGAGGGAGAGTGGAATGAGAGGTGATGCACATACAGTGACTGCATGGGCAATTCAGTGTCCTTGCTCAGTTCGAGACACATGGTTTGAGGAGTTGAGTTTGAGTGATATTTTTACTCTGGAGCTGCGTCACATGTACCGCAGGAGAGGAGATATGTCGCATGTCCCATGTCCCGATGCTCGACCAGCCCTGACTCTGGAGACATCTGCACCATTCACAAGTGATATTATTCCTTTCCATATTTCTATTGACATTATTCCTTCTCCTTCCCCCTTACTGGTGAGGCGAACCACCCGTGTTAATGCCAGCGTTCCACCTGATCGGTATGGATTCCCACATGATATTTTCAATTAGATATCTTACTCTCACATATCACCTAGACACGAGACTTTTATTGCTTCTTTGGACAATGTCTTTGTGCCTAAGTCTTGGCAGGTTGCAAAGAAGGATCCAAAGTGGAGAGCTTCTATAATAGAGGAGTTGGAGGCATTATGAAGAATGGGACTTGGGAGCTTGTACCACTGCCATCTGAGAAGAAGACTGTTCGATGCAAGTGGGTGTTTACCGTGAAGCGAAATCCAGAGGGAGCAATAGAGCGATACAAGGCTCGACTGGTAGCAAAAGGTTATAGTCAGACATATGGCATTGATTGTGATGAGACCTTTGCACTGGTCGCCAAGATGAGCACAGTCAGGACCTTAGTCTCTATAGCAGCAAACAAATGATGAAGCCTACATCAACTTGACATGAAGAATGCATTTCTTCATGGTGACTTACTCCAGGAGGTATACATGGAGATCCCTCTGGGATTTGGCACTGATCAGATAGTGGGGAAAGTTTGCAAGCTCAAAATATCCTTATATGACCTGAAACACTCCTTGAGAGCTTGGTTTGACAGATTCAAGAAGACTATGGTGGGCATGGGATATCAGTAGACCAATGCCGATCATATTGTCTTTCTGAGACATACTGGAGATCATATTACGATGCTGGCTATTTATGTGGATGACATGATTGTTACACGAGATGATGAGATGGAGATAGCAGAGTTGAAGATGAAACTGGGCAAAGAGTTCGAGGTAAAAGGTTTAGGACAAATGAAATACTTCCTTGGGATCAAAGTAGATTGAGGACCAGAGGGGATAGTGTTATCCCAAAGGAAGTATGTCTTGGATTTGCTAACGGAGACAAACATTCTAGGTGGTAAGCCTGCCAGGATACCTATCGAGCAGAAGGTGAATCTGAGTGCTGATGTTGGTGAGCTAGTGGATAGAGAGAGGTATTAGAGATTAGTTGGACGACTGATATACTTGAGTCACACCCAACTTGACTTTTCATTTGTTGTTAGTGTGATGAACAAGTATATACATGACCCGAGAAAAGGCCACATGGATGCGGTGTACTAGATCCTGAGATACTTGAAGAGTACACCGGAAAATGGATTGATCTTTAGGAATAACAAGCATATAAGTATTGAGGGATATTGTGATTCAGATTGGGTTAGATTGCTTCCTACATCTTGATACTGCATGTTTGTAGGAGGCAATTTAGTTTCCTGGATGAGTAAGAAACAGTTAGTTGTTGCCCGTTCTATAGTTGAGGCAGAATACAAAGCTATGAACTTGAGTGTTACTGAGATGATGTGGTTGAGGTCCTTGTTGACAGAGTTGAAGATAGACGAGGGAGCACAAATGCAGTTATGATGTGACAACAGATCAGCTATTAGTATTGCCAATCATTCGGTCCAACATGATAGATTGACAGGTTCTTCATCAAAGAGAAGCTGACCACTGGGCTTCTGGAGCTGAGACATGTGGCTACTAAAAAACATACTGTTGATTGTCTCACCAAGGGCCTTAGTGCGATAGACTTAAATAGGCTTCGTAACAAGATGAGCTTGATCGATATCTTTAGCCCATATTGAAGGGGTGTGTTGGTTTATTTGTGTTGGTGTAGACTTGGGCCACTTTTGGGCCCAAGTATATATAGTATACCAAGACCCTAATGAGAATTATGTTTGCCATTTTCAAGTCCTCCTAAACAAGCCAACTTATTGAAGCAACCCATAAGAGACGAAAGAGATGCAGTGGTAAGTGAATGAGCTCATAGCCAAGGGACACGTACTGGAGAGCCTCAGTCCCTTCAATGTACCTACACTATTCGTTCTTGAGAAGGATGGAACATGGAGGATGTGCATCAACTGCCGTGCCATCAATAACATTACGATAAAATACCACCACCCTATTCCTAGGCTAGACGATATGTTGGATGAGTTATATGGTACTTGCTTGTTCTCCAAGATAGATCTTAAAAGTGTGTACCATCAGATTCGAATGAAGGAGGGAAACGAATGAAAGGCTGCCTTCAAAACAAAGTGTTGTCTCTATGAATGGCTAGTCATGCAATTTGGTTTGTCCAATACTCCTAGTACATTTATGCAACTCATGAATCATGTGTTGCGAGCTTTTCTAGGGAAATTTGTTGTAGTTTACTTTGACGATATCTTAATCTATAGCAAGACACTACATGAGCATGTTGACAACATTCGCAATGTACTTTATGTTTTGAGAACCGAATGAAGTAAATCAAATAAACCTATTTATTCATGATGATTGTACACTTATTTATAATTATAAATGACTCATTTGGGTAATTTTATTGATAATATGGCATGAATTTTATTTAAGTTGTGTTATGAATTTTTGTAGAAAAATACATTAAAGGAAAGAGATTTCGGGCCTAGCATTCTCTAAATGCAAGTCCATCCATTTAATTAAATTCTAAAGCCCAAATAAATAAGAAGAGCGCTAATTTTATATATATATATATATATATATATATATATATATATTGATAGAGGGGGAGAACTGGAAAGAGGGGGCAGCCGTGAAGAATAAGAAAAAACCGGAGAGAAAAATTCTGGGGAACAG
>JAOWBN010185519.1:0-16393 GCA_028565015.1 Pinguicula moranensis
TCAGGTATCAATGGAGTTTTATACTATACTCCTCAAATTCTCGAGCAGGCCGGTGTTGATGTTCTTCTTTCCAACCTCGGCCTTGGATCAGATTCCGCTTCATTCCTCATCAGTTCATTCACAAATTTTCTAATGCTTCCTAGTATTGCAGTCGCCATGAGGTTCATGGATGTCTCCGGTAGAAGGTAATTTAATTTCTTCTTCATCCCAGCTTTCTCAGATGCTAACAACTAGCTTCTGTTAATTTTTTCTTAAATTAGAGTTTGCAAAAAAGCACCTAGGTAAAGATTAAATGCTATAGCATCCTAACAATTTCATGTTTGTGCGTATAGGAAGCTAAAGATCTTTATATCCTCTAGAAAATGCTATTAGGGGGCTTAACTTGCTTTTCTTTCCGTTAAAGGAATCTTATCTACGTGTATTACCTGTACCTTTTTTTTTCCACTTCTAGTATGAACACAGGGACAATTTATGTATTTTCTAAAATAAATGTGTTGCACCAAGTAAAAGAAAACTTCGATAACAACACACTTACCTGATCGGCCTGTCATGAATCAGATTGGAGCTTTTAGAACAACTACCCGAGAAAGTTAGAGGGGATGAATCTCATTAAAGAGAGGCTAGTTGCGGCCAACTCTCTAGATACTTATTCTTTCCAGTGGTTTTTTAACTCATGACATTGAAAACATGCATTGCTTCAGAGTAAACATAAGATTAACGAATTTTCATTCATCGCTTCCTTTAACGTGTCTCATTCATTAACCTATGTGTTGTCTCAGGTCATTGCTGCTCACCACGCTCCCTGTCTTGATCGTTTCCCTCATTGCCCTGGTTATCGGAAATGCCATAAATTTCGGTACTGTGACTCATGCTGTTATCTCAACAACCTGTGTAGTCGTCTACTTCTGCACCTTTGTGATGGGCTACGGTCCAATCCCGAATATCCTCTGCTCTGAAATCTTCCCAACAAGGGTCCGCGGCATCTGCATAGCGATATGCTCCCTCGTTTTCTGGATATGCGACGTTATTGTTACTTACACGCTCCCCATGATGCTTAGTAGCATCGGTTTGTCTGGCGTTTTTGGCATTTACGCTGTGGTCTGCGTGATCTCGTGGATCTTCATATTCTTGAGAGTGCCAGAAACTAAGGGCATGCCGCTGGAAGTCATCACCGAGTTCTTTGCCGTTGGAGCTAAACAGACTTGAGGCATCTGAAACTCAGGAGTGATGAAACCTTCTTGTCTTGCAGGTTTACTTTATACATTGTAGTTTGATTTTGATAATATCCATTTCTCTTCTTTATGGTTGGAGTTTGCCGATCGATGTGAGATTCAACACATTGATTGATCTTTGGAGACTTGGAATATGAGATCTCTCTGGGGAGCAGGGATGACTGTATTTGTTATGCCATGCTTTATTAAAGTTTGCCTCAATCTTGGAGTCGAATTTATAAGCAGAAGGTTAATTCAAATGGCTTGAATAGATTGCAAAGATATGTAATCCGGTCGTTTTTTGAATCTCCTTAATGCAATTTGCACAAGATGCATTCCACATACAGAAAAAAGAAAGCTTAAAGTTGTTTTTTATATTGCACAAGATGCACTGTCTGTCTCTACGGCTGGCGGGATAATGCTGATGGAACAGACAAGTTATTCAGTTGATAGGAGCCAAATTCAAGGAAGACGGCCCATCTCCAGCCCTCACCCTCTCGTGTGACACCTCCCATGCAAAAGCTATGATTTGTCCTCGAATCTTTACCGCTACATGTCAAAAAGAGACAAACTGGCAAGATGGCTATAAAATGCCTCTCCATGTAATTGAAATGGGCATGCGAAAATTAAGGGAAGAATATAAAAAAAATATTTCTCCCAATTTCTTGGAAAAGAATTTTCGACCCCCTTACCCCATTTAGTGTTTATTTAATTCCTGCCCTTTTATTATTTTAGAATAAAAAGTCTAAGCAGGACAAAATTTGATCGTAACATTTTGGTGCCGTATGTGGGAAGCTGTTTAAAACATTGCCTGAGCCGAAATTAGTGGAGATGGAGCAAGGTAACAATAGTCCCGTCCTAATGACATCACCTATCAGAGACGTCAGGCCAATTACTTTAAGTCTGGTGTTCTGCTAACAGATTCAACAATAAGTTGTGAACTTGACGCTATCCATACTTGAACGACTACCTACGTATTCTGGGGAGACTGATCCTAAAAAGCATTTGAAGTTCTTACTTCATGTGGAGATGTCTCCAATATCATAAGCAGACACGTGTAGACTCACATTGGTCGATGTTGCACAAGAATGGTTCCTCCCTCCTCCCCCTGCAGAATTCATCTGGAATTACGAGGAGCTGGTAACTTAGTTCTCCCAGGCTTTTGCAACACAACAACGGTGGAACATGCCCCAGTGTACCAGAAGAGGCCGGAGGAGTCTCTTCAAGACTACCTTTACAGGTTCAACCAAGCTTGTACAGAGACACCAGACTTGTCTCTCCCCACGAAAATCAATGCCTTGATCGACGGGCTCCAACATGACCACATAGCAACAATTTTGATGGGCGAACCCCCATCCTCACATCGTAAGTTAAAGTATATATGTAGTGAGTACATTCCCCTGGAGGAGATGGGGAAAGTTTTGAAGAGACCTCGTCATAGCCCTGACCACTCAAGAAGCAACGATACCCTGACGAAAGGTGAAAGACCAAACAATTGTCAAGCACCATAAAGAAGATCGATGAGAAAGGCAAAGGGAGAAAATATGTAAAATATCACATCTTTCGTGCCTCTTGTGTCGACATCCTATCAGTTATCGAACACATGGGACTCCTTAATGCCCATAGAAAGATGAAGCAAACTAGATATCGAAAGAATACTGACCGTTACTGCCGTTATCATCACGATAATGGACATCTCACAGAGGATTGTCTATACTTAATGGATGAATTGGAGCAATTAGTCCGAGAAGGGCACTTGATTGACTGGATGCCATATGATCCCGACCATCCAGGCATGAAACCCAGCCATGAAACCCAGTCATGTATGGACCCGAGGAGATGACAATGACCCTAAAGGCAAGAAGGCATGTATTGCTATGATCATAAGTAAACCAATAACAGGTTGCATGCATAGAAGAGAGGTTCGAAGGCTCCAAAAGGTGCCCTAGGTGCATAAGGGACCCCGAGGAACTCCAATCCAATTTAGTGAGCGTGACTTCTGCTCCACTGAACCACACAACCACCCGATGGTAATCACTATCAATGTTGCCGGATATGAGGTTGACAGAATTTTCATCGATCAGGGAAGCGCCTCGTATATTTTATCTCTAGATGCCTTCCAACATATGGAACTTGGCCCTGCCGCCTTCCAAACCATAACCACCTCCATCCAAGGGTTCAAGGGTGCAAAGGTAAAGTTGTTGGCTCGATCGAATTGCCCACCACCTTTGGATCCGAGAAGCAGCAGAAGACAAATCATTATCACCTACTTTGTAGTAGAGACACCCTTATCCTACAATGTCATCTTGGGGCGACCAAGCCTTTTTTTAGCTTAAGGCTGCCATTTTCACTTATCACATGGTGATGAAAATTTCAAGAAACCTTGTAGTAGGGAAAAGCATGGGCTAACCTCCGGATCATCATCATCTATTATGCAGCTTCAACCACCATGGGAAAGTGATTGTTTCCAAAAGACGAATCCCCTCATGCACAATGAGACTCAAGAAAAGCTTCAAGGATATGCCAAATCTTGGAGCCTGAGCACGTTACCCCTAAATTCAAGGAAATTTCACTTCAAGAATAAGATCCCGAAAGGATAGTTTGAATCGGTACCGAGCTAGATCCAGATCTGGATGCAGGCATAATCCACTATCTTTGTCTCTTCGAAGCTATGTTGATATATTTGAATGGAGCTCTTCAGACTTTCAAGGAATTATCCCCAATGTTGCAATTCACTGATTCAACATCGCACCAGGGACAAAAGCCAATCCAACAAAAGAGATGGAAATTTTGAGCTAAAAGGAATAAAATCATCGAAGTAGAAGTACAGAAGTTCCTGAAAGCCGGCTATGCAGAAAAAGTCCAATAGTCAGACTGGCTTTAAACATTAATCTTTCTAGAGAGTAGCTCCTCTCATGTGATATACCGTAATTCATCTCTCAAATATCATGCCTAAATGTATCAAGAATCACTACTTCACAAAATCCTCTCTTAATAGTGCATTCATTTCTCGAATCTCGTGCAACCTACTAAGAAGCTTTAAACTCGTGAAACCCGCACACGATGGCACCTTCCCCATGAACACTCATCTCTCAAATCTCGTGTTCATGGTACTTGAGATTATCTTCATTTTCTGGCTAAGCTCTCATCTCTCGAATCTCGAACAAAGCCTAAGCACTAACATTTGTTCTTCAATCAAACTGAAGTGCAATAAAACCAAGCAACCAAAGCATTTCATCAAATAACTAAACATTTCAAAACCATTCCAACACAAAATACATTTAGGGGGTAAATCATGCCCTAGAATGTAGGTTTAGCTCATAGTCAAAACACAAGCTTCCCGAAGGATAACAAAGCTAGAGGCCGTAATTTAGAAACTTCCTTGGCTAAGATGTCGAGTTTATAGGAGTTCGTTCTTCTCTACGGTCTCCACTCACCTTGTTGCTCCGCTCTCCAAGATCCCAAGATTTCCGATCCAAAAGATTGTTGAATGGATGGATTGTTTTCCTTTTTGTTCTCACGAGTCATTAACTTACATGAGAAGCTATCGATAGATATTTTTCTACTTAGTAAGGGTAGATTTGTCCATACAATACTTCATATTCATATAGGGTTTTGTCCACTTTCCCGCCAAAATGATCAGAAGGTATTACAACTAGGGTTGGGACTTGTATGAATGTGGTACAGGGTATTGACTTTGGTAAGGGAGTTCTACTTTTACCCTTTGATATGGCTGGTGGGGTACTGATCGATGTGGTCTTCACTGGTGTGGGATTGCATGGTGTGGTGTGTCCTGGTGTAGGAAGGTTGGATGACTCAGGGATATCCTCTGATCTGCTCCGGATCTTCTCTAAATAAGCCCCAAGTTTGGACAAAAAGGCCCTCCCAATATCCAAGGTGGTGTGTGTCAGCTTCTCTTCAGGTGGTAGAACAACTCCAACCTTCAGAAACAACGCCGTGATGACCGACGGGAAATGCAGGAAGCTGGATCACTTACTCAAACCTTAGAGGTGCTCCATAATGTCCTTGTAGAGAATCTTTCCCACGTTGATTGTCATCATAGTTTCAATGGAATAAATCACCAGCAATCTGTTCAGCTTGACATCAACGGTGTTGGTCGTGGGCATCATCCTGGTATAGATAAACATGTGCCACAACA
This sequence comes from Pinguicula moranensis, assembly GCA_028565015.1. Taxonomy (NCBI): domain Eukaryota; kingdom Viridiplantae; phylum Streptophyta; class Magnoliopsida; order Lamiales; family Lentibulariaceae; genus Pinguicula; species Pinguicula moranensis. The sequence continues at coordinate 5,371 of JAOWBN010185519.1, forward strand.
CTGTGTTGGAATGGCAATCACTCTTGTTGACACCCAACTCAGTAGATGTTGGTCCGGTGGACTTCTTCTATTTCAAGTCTGGCGAGCATAGGAATCTGACCACTTATTTCAGATATGGGCTTTCAATGTACTTGGAATACTTATTAAAAAAAGTACTTGGAATACTCATCGTCTTCAATGCCCAGCATGCCATAGATTTCATTTATAGATTTTGGACTAAAAAGAACCAGACATCCTCGCACCCAAACCTTCCTTCTTTCAGCCATGATCAGGTTTGCGCAGAACTCTCGTACTAGAATGTAAAGAATAGTCACCTTTTTTTTTGTTATGCCAAATTTCACTAAGAAGAAAATAAAGTTTATGTACAAACGTGAAAGAAATAGAAAATACACAAAAGAAAGTAGAAGAAAAAAAAAATCCATGGAGCTCGACATCCCCTGTAAATCTTGGATTGTGGCCTCAAACATCATTCACCTGACTACTAAACGACATTGATCCAAAATTTTAGCTTCTCAGGTTGCCTCAGAAATCTCATATTTGCTGGTACATGTCTCTACGAGCCTCGTTATTGTCAACTTATTAGAGCCAACACTGGTACACAATTCAGCTTGCAGAAAACATCAACTTATTAGCCTCCTGCTGACAGTAAACAGCTTCCCCTGCCCTCTGGATCTGGAAAACGAATAGTCACCTTGACTACTCAAAAATTTTGTTCACCCTCTATCATTCACTGCCACCTGCAAACTAGTTAGAACCACAGATGCCATCCCCCGCTCTATGATAATATCCAAAACCTTCACCTTAGAATCATAAAACTCCTGGCTTTCTCCCCTTTAAACTTTCCGTGAGGTTCTGCTTTCGTAACACGCGCTCTTTTAGCGCCATTTTAATCGATTACTTCAAGTTCGACTCCACTACCCTCAAATAAAAGGTCTCATGATAGCTATACTTACCCCAAATGATGGCGCACAAGAACTGCAACAGAAAATTGGCCTAAAAAGTTGGTCAGAAGCGCGACTGCATGGCGATTGCAACAGTTGCTCTGTGTACGGGCAAAGATTTGAGAAAGCTAGGGTTTGAGTGTAAGCGGGAAACTCTCAAAAGGGACAGGTCTTTTATATGGGCAATTAGGGTAAAAATTGAAAAAATTACCGGACTTTTAAATGGTAAATCGTTCTAGATCAAAATAGCTTGGGTTGCCTCTCAAGAAGTGCTCTTTCAACATCACTAGCTTTACATCTCTTTTATTTAATCTTTCAATGTCCCCATTTGGGGTTGAGACCTCTTAGTCAAATCTTCGCTTACTTTGATCTCCATAAGCATCTCAAAAATTATCTTGGATGGGGAGCTTGTCAGATGCATGCATTGCTTGCTCATGTCTTTCAAGGCGCGATAAATGGTTAGCCACCAAATTTTCAGATCCCTTATTGTCCTTAATTTCCACATCAAACTATTGTAGTAGTATTACCAAACGGATCAATCTAGGCTTCACATCCTTCTTCATCACGAGATATTTTATTGCTCAATGAATAATGTATACCGTGATTCTACTTCCAAGAATGTAGGGATGAAATTTGTTGAACGCAAAAATAATGGCCAGAAGCTCCTTTTCTGTTGTTGCATAGTTTAGCTCAAGAGCTTTTATTGTTCTGCTTGTATAGTAAATCGTGTGAAAAATCTTGTTGTGATGTTGCCCAAGTATAATGCCCACATCATAGTCACTTACATCACACATGATCTATAATGGCATATCCAAATTATGCGAGCAGAGAATGGGCGTAGAAGTGAGTTTTTCTTTCAGTGTAATGAATGTTGTGAGGCAGTCCTTATCAAAATTGAACGTGCCATTTTTCTCTAACAGCTTGCATAGAGGTCGAGTAATGTGAGAGAAATCTTTTATAAATCTTCTGTAGAAGCCTGTATGCCCTGGAAAATTTCTTATTCCTTTGACTCAGGATGGTGGAGGTAACCTCGAGATTACTTCTATTTTCTCTCGATCCACTTGGATCCCTGAGCTTGATACCTTATGTCTCAACACGATTCCCTCTTTGACCATGAAATGACACTTTTCCCAATTCAGTACAAGATTTGTCTCCTCACAGCGTGCTAATACCTGTTTGAGGTTTGCTAGGTAACTATAGAATGAGGATCCCACCACAGAAAAATCATCCATGAATACCTCAATAATCCTCTCCACCATATCCAAAAATATTGACATCATACACCTTTGGACGTGGCTGGTGCATTGCACAACCCGAAGGGCATGCATCTAAATGAAAATGTACCATATGGACATGTAAATGTGGTTTTCTCTTAGTCTTTTGCAGCAATGAAAATCTGATTGTATCCTGAGTATCCATCAAACTAACAATAGAATTGATGCGCTGCTAACCTATCCAACATTTGATCAATAAACGGGAGTGGATAGTGATCTTTCCTTCTAGCCTTGTTCAGTACCCTATAATCCATGCAATTTCTCCAACCAATGACTGTTCTTTTTGGGATCAATTCATTTTTGTCATTAGTCTCCACATTCATACCTCCATTTTTGGGGACACATTGAACGTGACTGGTCTAGTTGCTATAAAAATGGGGTACACCATGCCAGCGTCCATCCACTTTAATATTTTCTTGCGGACAACTTCTTTCATTATGGGGTTTAAGTGTTGTTGTACAACGATGGATGGCTTGCTTCCCTCTTCTAACATGATCCTGTGCATACACACAGATGGACTAATACCTTTGATGTCAGCCAAAGTCCATCCGATGGCGCTCTTATGTTCATGCAATACTCGGAGCAACCCCTCTTCTCCTGCTTGGGTCAGTGTATTTGAGATAATCACTGGGAGTGTACTAGCTGGACCCAAGAATGCATATTTTAAATATGGTGGTAATGGCTTTAACTCTAGGGTAGGAGCTTTCTCGAGGGATTTCGTTGGTGGAGCCCTTTCACCCAATTCTTCAAAATAAGGATTTTTTTAGAGGTTCACTTGCCCCAAACCATTGAGCATATTCCATTACTGCAGGCTCTTCCAATAAAGCAGGGTCCTCACTGACTAGGCAATTTTCCAACTATCTCGATGATACTCATACCCCTCCAGAGGCATGTGATCAGTAGTGTCAATACTTGAGCAACTCGCATGACACTCAGGGTGCTTCATGCCCTGGAACACGTTGAACTTCACCTCTTCTCCATGAACTCTGAGTATCAACTTACCTACTTGGACATCGACTAGTAATCCTCCAGTCGCCAGAAATGGCCTTCCTAGGATAATTGGGATATCACAGTCCTTTTTCTATCCAGAATAACAAAATCTGCAGGGTAGATAAACTTGTAAACTTTGATTAAGACGTTCTCAATAATACCTCTTGTATGTTTAATCGATATCCGTCAAATGTAGAGATATAGTTGTGGGTTGAGCTTCTCCTAATCCAATCTTTTGAAACATAGACAAATGGAATCAAATTGATACTTGCACATAAATCACACAAAACTCTATCAAAAGTAGAATTATCAATAGAATAAAGAATAGTAAAACTCCCTAGATCCTTCAATTTTTTGGGCAATTTCTTTTGCCAAATGGCGCTGCACTCCTTTGTCAAAGCCACGGTCTCATAATCCTCAAACTTGTGCTATTTGGACAAGATGTCTTTCATGAGTTTGACACAAGGCATCTGCTCCAGAGCCTCGTTAAATGGAATGTTTGAGTGCAACTTCTTGAATACTTCAAGAAATTTCTAAAACTGCTTGTCTAATTTTTCTTGTTTCAACCTTTGAGGAAAAGGGATTTGTGGTTTCTGCTGAGTCTCCTGTGGAGGTAGTGGCTACTCCAACTTATGATCAGTTTGTTGCCTTGGGACAGTAGCTCGTCTTGGGTTTTATTCCACTTCCTTCCCATTTCTCAAAGTAATGGCCTGACACTGCTCTTTGGGGTTCACCTCTATGGTTCTTTGTACCACGCCTGACTGTCTCTCAAATAACTATTTTTCCAATTGACCAACTTGTGATTCCAGATTCCTGATTGTTGCAGCTTGATCTTTGAAGTTAACTCTAGTCTCTTGCATAAAATTGTTTGAGGCAACTTCTAACTGTCCTATAAGGTCAATGTTGCTCTTTGTATCAGCAATCAACTGATTTATTATCTCGTCATTGTGAGGCCTTTGATATGCAAGTTTTTACCCTGGCAATTGAAATTGAGGATGGTTCTCTGTTGTAGGGTTTAAAACATGCTGGTTGTAACTCCATGAGAAGCTGGGTTTGTCATTCCTTCATGGGTTGAAATTATTGCGCTCAAAGCTGTTGGGGGTATTTCTTGCTGATTGCCGATGTAGTTGAGTTGCTCTATATGAACATTATCAAGTCAAGTTTTGTCCTTGCGAAGGTCATAAGGGTGCCCTCCACCACAAATCTCACATGATGGATGTTGTACTTTCATCACTGCTTTAGGTGTTCCGCCTTGAGACATCCAACTCTCCACCTGTACCTTCATAGCATGCATTATCGCGGCAAGAGCATACACTTTATCAACCTCATACTTTCATGCTACTTCCCTTTGACTATCCCTTTCATTTGGCCACCGCTAGCAATTCTGAGCCATAACTTCCAACAGAGTGTATGTCTCGTTGTAAGATTTCTTCATGAATGTACCATTTGCCACAACATTTATTCCCTCCTTGTAGTATTCTCCAGTCCATAATAAAATGCTTGAATTTGCCTCCATTGAGGCAGTGCATGATTCAGGCAACTTCTCAACAAATCCTTGAATCTCTCCCAAGCTTCATATAATGTTTCAATATCAAGTATGGCTAAAGGATGTTATTTCACTCAGAATTATCTCAGTCATTTGATGGCGAAAGAATTGTATTAGGAACTGCTTTCTCAAATCATCCTTGTGTGGATGGAATCTGATGGTAGTGATTAGAGTCATCTCCTTGCTTTATCTCGGAGTGAGAATGGAAAAAGTCTAAGCTTGATGGCCTCTTGTGTTACTCCAGAATACTTCAATGTGTAATAGATTCCAACAAAAGCTCGCAAATGCGAGTTTGGATCTTCTATGGGCTCGCCACCATATGCGAAGTGTTGTTTTAAGAGTTGTATGGTGCATGGATTTAATTCAAAATTATTGGCTCGAATGTTAGTCTTAAGGATGGATGGAGCTTCTTCCCCAGCTTGAGGTAAAGCAAAGTCTTCCATGGGTCTATCAACCTTATTCGGAAGATTAACTTCCTCACCCTCATTTGCCATGATTCTCAGTTGTCCTCTAACCTCTGTTTGAGCTCTCCTTTGTGCTCTAAGAGCTCTTTTAGTTTCCAACTCTCTTGAATCTGAGTCCTTGCTTTCAGGGTGGTTCATATACAATCTGCACCAGGAGAACCGCAGGTAAGGTCACACAAGAGAAAACAAAAGTCCAATCTACATACAATTTCGCTAAGTGTTGATTATCTAAATTAACAATTCATGGCAATGGTACCAAAAACTTGTTGTGAGTTGGTAAGCTAATGCATCAACTATGATTGCATGTACACAAGTCGAAACAAGTAATAAAATGAATAAGTCGAGTGTCGAACCATGAGAATTGTAGAAGATAAGCACCAACTTTAGCTAGTTTTGCATGCAATTTGGACAAACATTAGTTTGGTTTAAATACTGCACTACAAACAGAGACATGAAAGCAATTTAAATAGGATCATTCTTTTTGGTATTTTTGGTTTAATGGACACAAATTAAAGGATAACTGCGCTTGGCTAGAGATCTAAGGCAATGACTTCACCTCTACATGCATTTGTGCGAACATAGTTTCTTAGATCAATTATTAGACTAAACGCTTAGTTGCCCACCGGATTTCATCATTTAAACATTAATCTCTCTAGAGAGTATCTCCTCTCATGCGATATGTCACAATTCATCTCTTGAATCTCATGCCTAAACGTATCAAGAATCGCTACCTCACAAAACCCTCTCTTAATAGTGCACTAATCTCTCGAATCTCATGCGGCCTACTAAGAGGCTTTAAACTCATGAAACTGGCACACGGTAGCACATTCTCCATGAACACTCATCTCTCGAATCTCATGTTCATGGTACTTGGGGCTGGTTTTACCATTTTCTAGCTAAGCTCTCATCTCTTGAATCTCGAACAAAGCCTAAGCACTAACATTTGGTCATCAATCAAATGTTAGTTTGTACTAAAATGCAATAAAACTAAGCAACCAAAGCATTTTGTTAAATAACTAAACATTTCAAAACCATTCCAATACAAAATACATGTAGGGGCTAAATCATGCCCTAGAATGTAGGTTTAGCTCATAGTCAAAACAAAAGCTTCCCGTAGGATAGCAAAGCTAGAGACCATAATTTAGGAACTCCTTTGGCTAAGATGTCGAGTTTGTAAGAGTTCGTTCTTCTCTACGATCTCCACTCCCTTGTTGCTCTGCTCTCCAAGATCCCAAGATTCCCGATCCAAAAGATTGTGGAATGGATGGATTGTTTTTCTTTTTGTTCCCGTTAGTCCTTGGCATCCTTGTGAAGCAATTACCATATATGTTTTTCCTTAGTAAGGGCATATTCATCCATCCAATACTTCCTATTCACATAGGGTTTTGTCCACTTTCCGGCCAAAATGATCGAAAGGTGTTACAACTAGGGTTGTGACCTGTATGAATGTAAGGTTATGGTCTTACGATAGTGGTAATATCTCTATTGCTTTTGCACTGACGTGATATATTCATTATATCCTTACAAGAAACAAGAAATGAATATGAAAATGCACTTTTATTGATCAAGGAGTGTCAAGATTCAAGTATAAAGGATGGTTATAAATTGGTATAAACTAGACTTATCATTGTACCAATACTTTGACTTTGTCTAAAGTTATTTTCCTGTAAACCTTCTTTCCATTAATGTTATTATTAACCAACTAAATTGTACTGTGTTATTTGATATTCCTCAGATGATCTTCCGGGAGAAGAGGACGGGCAAGATTCTTTGGACTAGATATGGTGTAACGGCTTGTGGTACATGGATCGAAATGGATTGAACTCAGCCTTTTCATCCTTAGTTGAGACAGGAATGCGGAGAAGGAGGTGTTACTTCATCATAGGAGGTTGGGGCACCCTCCCTTCTCAACATTGAGTCGATCATATCCACAGCTGTTTGCCAAGGTTGATAAAGATAGACTTTTGTGAAATGCTTATGAGTTGGGTAAGCATACTAGAAGCTTGTATGTCTACACGGATAGTAGGAGCTTCTGTGCCTTTGAGTTGGTGCTTCTGATGTATGGGGCCCTTGCCCCATACAACAGTCAATGGATATCGATACTTCATGACTTTTATTGTCTGTTACTCTCGGGTTACCTGCCTTTATATGATGAAGACAATGAGTGAGGTGGTTACATGTTTTAAAGATTTTCACAGAAGTACTCAGACACAGTATGGATCAACAGTGAAGGCATTGAGGTCAAACAATGAGACAGAGTACACCAACAGTGCATTTGCAGAATATCTGTTATCATAGAGAATCCAACACCAAACCACATGCCCATCACAATAGATCAAATTGGGAAGATAGAAAGAAAGAATCGTCATCTTCTAGAGGTTGCTCGGAGTATGATGATTGTCATGCATGTCCCGAAGTACCTATGAGTACAAGCAGTTGTAACAACCACGTTTTTTATCAACGGGATGCCCTCATGCATCTTGGAGTGGAGGTACTTGTTTCTGGTTTGGAAAGGCTCAAAGGAAGACATTCTTACTTTGAGAATCTTCGGCTGTGTGTGCTTTGTACATGACAACATACCAGGGTTAGGAAAGTTGGATCTAAGGGCTATGAAGCGTGTCTTTGTGGATTACTCCGCTACTCAAAGGGATATGTTTGTTAGAATCCAGTTGAGAGATGACTGTTTGTAAGCATGTATATCACATTCCAGGAGCACGAGTTGTACTTCTCCCATGGAGTATCCTCGTTCTTTGATAACTTGCAAGTTCTAAGAGGTATGTGGCGAGAGGGAGAGAGTAGTAGTAATAGCAGTGATAATATTAGTGATAACATTAGTGATAGGGGGAGCCGACGATTGTACGAGTTGGAGAAGTTTTCTGGCTTTGCCCGGTTAGTGATCCGATAGTAGAGAAGGAGATTGGGGAGGATTTGATCCATAAGAGGGAGATTCAGGGTCAAGGGGAGCCACACTTGGGGCCTTTTTTGTACCATTTTTTTTCAAATTTTTTTTCTCATTCTCTTTTTTTTCCAAATTATTTTAAAATTGTGTTTTAAAACTTCACTTCTCCTTCTCCTTCTCATTTTTTCAGCCAAAACTTCTTTTTTTAGAAGTAAGTAGGAGGCTACTTTGTTTTCTACTTCTACTTTTTATAGCAATTTTGTAAATAAATTAAAGTTATCTTATTAAATTTAACTATAAATACTATTTAACCAACTTACAAATTTTGATTGCAAACACTATTTCAATAACTTTTTTAATTTTTTCATAGTTTTACCAAACACGCGAAAAATACAAAATTAAAAGGAGAAGTAGAATATAAAGGAAAAATAGAAGGAGAAGCAAAAGGAGAAAATCACTATGAGTACAAAACAAGCCCTTAGTATACACAAGACATCATCACCATGCACGGTGACAAAGGAGAGTAGAGGCTAGAGAGTTTCCCGAGTCGCCTGCGCCTATCCCATGCCTAGTGTCCTTGCCTGCTTCGACTCCTGGGGCTTCATCTTTATCAGTACCTTTAGGTGATGTTGCTCCTTTCCCTAATATTCTTCTTCTCTTCTCCCAGTCGGTTAGAAGGACCACTCGTAGCTATGCAGGGGTTCAACCTAACAGATATGATTTTTTCCCAGATAGCTCATCCTCATGATATTGCCTATTCTTTTTTCTACTCACATATACTTTCTAACATGGAGCATTCATTGCATCTTTGGACATTTTCTCTATTTCTAAGTGTTGGCAGGTGGCTAAGGCAGACTCGAGATGGAAAACTGCCATGATAAAGGAGCTTGAGGCCCTTACAAAGAACAAAACTTGGCGACTTGTGCCACTGCTGCCGGGTAAGAAGGCTATTGGATGTAACTGGTTGTTCACATTGAAGCAAAATAAAAGGGTATAGTTGAACTCTATAAGGCACGAATGGTAGCCAAGGGATACAGTTAGATTTATTGGATTGATTATGATGAGACATTTACACCCATGGCGAAGATGAGCACAATCAGGACTCTGGTATCTGTAGTAGCAAACAAAGGATGGAAGTTACACCAACTCGATGTGAAGAATGCATTTCTTCATGGTGATCTGTTGGAAGAGGTATACACGGAGATTCCTCCAGGATTTACCAGTTTGAAAAGACACTATATGTTAAGAAAAAATCTCATTGAGCTTGGTTTGGTAGGTTTTAGGAAGGCTATGGTTAGAATGGGTTATCAACATACCAATGCTGATCATACTATGTTTTTCAAGGAGGATGGGAATCATAAAATGATGGTAGTAGTGTATGTGGGCGACATGACCATTACTTGCAATGCTGAGAGTGAGATCGCAAAGCTTAAAGTGAGACTTGGCAAGGAGTTTGAAAGAAAGACTTGGGACAATTGAAGTACTTCATTGGGATTGAGGTGGCCCGCAGGCCAAAGGAAATTGTTGTATCCTAGAGAAAGTATATTCTATGCTTGCTCTAGGAGACAGGTATGTTGTGCTGCAAGCCCGCCAAGATATTGATTGACCAAATATTGAAGTTGAGTGCATAAGCAGGCGAGCCAATTGACAGATAAAGCTATCAGAGATTGGTAGGTCGGCTGATATACCTAAATCATACCCAACCAGATATATCTTTTGTTGGGAGTATGGTAAGCAGGTATATGCATGACCCTAAGAAGGGTCACCTTGATGCCATGTACGAGATATTGAGATACCTTAAGAATGTACTGAGAAAAGGACTGATCTTCCGAAAGAACAGGCATTTGAACATCGAGGACTACTGCAATTCAGACTGAGCTAGTTGTGCTGATGACAAAAAGTTCACATCTGGATATTGCATGTTTGTAGAAGGCAACCTAGTCTCTTAGAAGAGTGAGAAACAACCAGTAGTGACTTGTTCTACAGCTAAGGCAGAGTACATAGCCATGACTCTGAGTGTTGCAGAGATTGTTTGATTGAGGTTGATATTTGTGGAGCTTAAGATGGACCCAAAGCCCCAATTGAAATTGTGGTGCAATAACAAGTTAGCCATCAACATTGTCAACAACACAATGCAACACGATAAAACCAACCATTTGAAGATTAACAGGTTCTTCATAAAAAAGAAGTTGAACAATGGGTTTTAGGAATTGGGTCACATAGCCACCAAGGGGTAAATTGTTGATGCATTGACCAAAGGCCTTAATTCCCTAAATCTAGAAAGACTTTGTAACAAGATGGGTCAGTAGTTATTTTTCGTCCATCTTGAGGGAGAGTGTTGGAATTTATATTCTAGTTTAGTGACTTACTTGTAATAGTAATAGGTGTACTGTATTTAAGCCTAGGCGCAATTATGAAATAAACAAAATTGCTATTTCCAAATTACAACATGGTATCGCAACTAGGTTGAGGTGCAGGTGGTTCGTTTGATGGTTCGGGGTAGTCCCGAGTATGTTGGGCCCATTTAAAATCCAAGTTCAACTGGGTAATCACACATTCTCTTATAAGTTGGTTTATATTTATTTTCATAACCCGTGTGGGATGTCACACTCCAACACTCTCCATCAAGTCCAACTTGGCACACCCTATTGAGACTTAGATTTTAAACGAACCCTACCCCAACTTGGATCCAACATACTCAGAACTATCTCGAACCATCAAGAAAACCACCTACAAGAACAAAAGGAGAGCTATAACTCATACCAACAGGTAAGAAAAAGGATAGATGCATTACTCATGAACTCATAGCAAGAATAGCTCATAGCTCATAATAGGAAGAGTAGCTACGAGATCTAACTCCTAGCTCAATAGCTGCTCATAACTCAATAGCTCAGGAACGAATGGCTCAT
>JAOWBN010185530.1:0-16389 GCA_028565015.1 Pinguicula moranensis
ATTCGACCCTGATCTCTCCACTTGCTACCCCTTAGCTCGTGTAGTACAACTCAGGATACTTTTGAGGCAGTTTTCCAACAACGACACTGGAAAAACCCGCCATCATATACCAAGGTCTTCACCAATACTCTTGGCTAAATAAGCTTCAGCTATTTTATGATCCAGGGTTATAACAGGTTCCTTGCAAGGTTGCTCACCACTGAGCCTTAGTGGCTTTTGATTTATTAGGTTCCCAATCTAGTCATCCCGTGTGGCGATCTCTTTCGCCCGTGCTAAGTCTACTTCCTTTCGAGTTTGACTCCAAGTTTTAGGTCCTCCTCCCCTGATTTTGATCTTTTTAGGTGAAGGGGTGGAGTTTTCCTGTACTCCCAAGGGTGGGAAGTCCTCCCTCAAGCACAGGTTCCTTTCAACCTCATGCTGTTTGGGAATGTGGACCTGAGCTTCGTACTAAGCTTCATTTTTGGGTCTCCTGCTCTCTGTCATCTGCTATGGCAAGAGGGAGAGTAGCCTGGTCCTACTGTTGTGACACTACTGGTTATAATATAGGTACAATATTCTCCTCCAGACAAGTCACAGTCTTAAGGACCATATTTTTAACCAACGTGATGTACTCAGTCTTAGTGGGTTGAGTCTCTAACACATGCTTCTTAAGATCTCCTAAGCTCATGGTTGCACATAGCATCTCCTTCGCAGTCTCTTGGGAGAGTAGTTGTTGTCCAACTGATCGGCAGGAGAGAGACAGGGGACACCAGTCTAGCTTACCTGGGATCCATGTACCTTTAGAGGCCCCTATAGCTGCATGATTTGGACAACTATGTACAACATGTTGTATAGGAGACCCGACCACTTCATTCAAAATAGCTTGCATTCTAGGTATCACCCTGGCAGTTCTTGTAGAATTTTCCAACAAGATTTCAGTCCCACCATTTGATTCCTTACCAAGCCATTCAGAGCTACAATTTGTGCTACTATCAAATAGTTCATTATCCAGGTCATCCCATATCACACAATTGAATTTAGTGACCATTTCCTGTGGGGACTTGACTTCATGGGGTCGTTCCCACCTTCTCTTGGTCAAAGATATATTCTAGTAGTTGTGGATTACGTTTCAAAATGGGTTGAAGCAATCGCCTCTCCAACAAATGATGTCGCGGTTGTGTTAAAATTCTTCTGAAAGAATTTTTTTACAAGGTTTGATACTCCTTGATGCATTATTAGTGATGGTGGATAACACTTCTACATTAGGGAATTTGAAGCCTTACTAACAAAGTATGGAGTTCATCATTGCACCGCTTTGACATATCATCTACAAACAAATGGTCAGGCTGAGATCTCAAACAAGAAGAAAAAGAAAATTCTTAAAAAAATAGTGAACTCATCAAGGAAGCACTGGGCATGAAAATTGGATGATGCACTAAGGGCTTATAAGACCACATATAAGACTCCAATAGGCATGTCCCCATAACTATTAGTATTTGGTAAAGCCTTACATCTTCCCGTGTAGCTAGAACATAAGGCATATTGGGCTATGCAGAAGTTATACTTTCCTATGCAAGCAGGTGAAGAAAAAAGGACTCTTCAGTTAAACAAACTTGATGAACTATGAAATGATCATATGATAACGCCAAGATCTACAAGGAAAGAGCAAAGGCTTGCTAGCACAAGAACATTTCAAGGAGGTACTTCTAACTAGGGCAAAAAGTTCTACTATTCAACTCAAGGCTTCAGTTATTTACGGGCAAACTAAAGTTGAACTGGTCAAGGTCACTTTAAATTGTTGCAAGTATTCCATGGAGATATTGAAATTGCCCATCCTGATAAAGGAACATTTAAGGCGAATGGCTAGAGATTGAAGTTGTATCTTAACGGTGCAATTGTTAATGACAAAGCCGTCATTCATCTCAAGGATTAAAAGCAACTGATGTCAAGCTAGTGATGTTAAAGAAGCGTTTCTTGAGAGGCAACCTAAGCCTCATTTTGATCCAAGCATGGATGTATCCCTTATTCCCTTGTATATTTCTGTGAAAAAATTACTTTCTTAATTAAGCATAAACTTTAAGTTCTTGGAGAAGGATATATGCTTGCTTGGAAGTAGTTGATTTCACTTAATAGTTTCATTTATTTATTTTAGATATGACACTTATTTTCTTTGTAAAGTCATATGAAAGCAACCCCTAGTTGGAGCGTTTGATATCTTGCCCGGTAGATTGAATTGAAAATCAGCAAGAGGGAAACGTTATGTGTCTTTAGTACTACAACCTAGAACCTGCAAGATTGGTTTCTCACTAAATCTACGAAAATTGTTGATCAATCGACTTGATCTCGGAAGACTTATTTTAATGTCAATGCCCGAAAATCACACTTATATAGTCTAAAACAATGGCAGTTACATCCACATTAATCCAAAATTTACGGCACCAGGTTCTGGACACAAGACCGTTACAGGCTACATAGCTAGATTTTTTGCTGCCAGACCAATCTTGTGCGACAATTACCATCTTGGTTCATTCCCTAAATCCAGCCCAATAACTAACATGATAATCTAATCCTAGCCCACTAAGCCTCACTATTTAATCCAAAATAAATACCTCTCTCTCAAAACTCAACTCCTGCTCATGCCCAAACCCTAATTCAAATAATTCTGTAGCCAAAGACAAAACGTCCAAAGACGCTTGAAGAGTTCCAGTCGCCAGCCACTGCTCACCAGTCACTTTTTGCAGTGCATACATTACTGAAACTTTTTGGGGTAAGTGTGGTTGTCCTTACACCGTTTTCGATTTGAGTTTACAGAGGATTTAGATTTTGAATTGAAATATGGCACCCAAAAGGCTAGAATCACAAAGTTTATGCCTCATGGGGAATTTGCGGATAATCAGGCTCAGGGGTTTTATGATTCAATTATGGGAGTACTAGAGGTGATAAAAGAAAGGGTATTTGCAAAGGAAACCTTGCCTAGTATTACGAAAGCTTGTAAAGAGATGGTCTGGAGTAAATTTCTCGGTAATCCGGGGGAGTATTCTCTCAATTTGGTCCGTGAGTTCTACATGAATATGGGTATGGTGCAATTTGGGTAAGTCTAGGTTAGAGGATGTATGATTCCTTTCAGCCCCACTAAGATCAACGCCATATACAAACTCATCAACTTAGAGGACGAGTTTCCAGATCCGAGGGATCCGGCCCAATTGTTGTGTGATCCATACATGACATGGTAGATGTCCACGGGACCAAAGCCTATGGAATTAGGCATGAACAAACCAAACTGCCATACTAATGTTGTTATGTGGTACTTGCTTGTCCGTACTTGAATGATGCCCACCACACACACCGATGATATCAAATTGAAATGAATGTTACTGATTTATGCGATTGCAATGGGGAGAAGCATTGATGTGGGCAAGGTGATCAACAAAGACATTATAGAGAGCGTAGCTTTGTTGGACAAGAGATCCAATTCGTTGCATTTCCCATCCTTGATCACGGCCCTCTACTTAAAGGCGGACGTGTCTCTCGCTGCTGATGAAAAATTGCAGCCCTCGATTTGGGACATCAGGCCAATGTTGATCAACAAACTGTGGGCCTTTTATAAGAGGACCAAGATCAAGACCGAGCTTCAGCCGACCCTTGTAGGTTTCGAGTCTAGTGCCACAAGCTTCAACCGACCCTACAACTAACCAGTGGGAGTCATTTGTGGACCACACATACCATTGTGTTGCAGCAGTCCACACTAACGTCGTCCTCATGTTGGCAACCCACGGAATCCTGTACCCGGTTTCCGCATTGCCACCGCCACTGAAATTCAGTACACCACCACCTTCTGGAGATGAGGATGTAGATTCGGATGAAGTAGCAGGGGATGAATAGGACAAAGATGATGGCAAGGAACACACTTATGATCTCATGGCCTTTGACTCTGATTTGGGGGAGTACTAAAGAACCATCTGTCTGCCTCATGGGAGTATTCCTTTTAACTCATTTATCTTTTATCTCTGCTGAAGGCAGTATCATTCTAAGTTTGGGTATGGTTTATCCTATGACTTTACCTGCTTGTTTACTGCTTTTTGTCGTTCTCGTTAGACTATTGCAGTCCATCGTTCGCTTGTGACTTGGAACTATTTCTTTTGTTTCTATGGTTTGCTATTTTTGGACTTTATTCTTGGTATTTTTATCCCATAAATCGAGGGCATTACACCAACTCCTATTCCAACTGATTTTGCATGGTGGCACTGTTACACATTTAGCATACACCAAACTCATTAGGCGGACAAATATACCCTTTGATTGGACTCCAACATACAATAGAAGCTATTGGACGTGGTATATAAAGCATAGAAATATCGGAGCCAAAAAGAAATGTACGAAAAGCAAGGGTATTGGGATCACTTTTTCATGAGCTCGTGCTCAAGGAGATTGACTTCGATTTCTTTGTTTATTGTGATGAACTCAATATTTGTCATTCGTAAAATGGCTCTTTCCTTAAGCATGAGCTAAACCTCTTTTAGCCATAAATCTCTAGAGAGAGAGATGTGAAAACACAGTGTGATGAAGTGAAGTAAGGGTTTTGGAGCACTTATCCGTGCGCTCGCGCTCAAGGGAGATTGACTTTGATTTCTTTGTTTACTTTGAGAAACTCAATATTTGTCAATGTAAGAATGCATCTTGCTTTAAGCATGAGCTAAACCTCTTTGTCCAGGGGCGCAATGTAGCCATTGCTGAACTCGGATGATTATAGAATGTTTACCATGTTTTATCTTTTATTTTGTGCTTGGTTTTATTGTATTTCATCCTCATCTATTTGTGTTTGGCCAGCATAGGTAGATGCATTAAGCGTAGTGGGAAGTCGATAGGTACAAGCTGCGCTAGGCATAGCAAAACCCACGCCGATTGCTATAGCATGAGAATGCTTATAGAATCGATGCTAACGTGTATGGATTACCCGTTAGTAAGGTCTTTGGTTCACTAAAACGTGACATTTGAGAGGTGCTCATTTGTGAACTCGGGAAGGGCATTTAATCTCGAGAGAGATCTATGCCTAAAATAAGAGAATCCGGTAGGCACAATGTCATGCGCAAAGCATGGCAGGCTAGATATGAATTTACCCGAGGTAATAAAGTGGTGAAATTGAACCCCTGGATGTTCTCATCCACTGCATCTATGTTAAACTTATCTCCTTGCATTCTAAATATCTTTGTTTATGTGTAATCCATAGATTAAGGAATAGATCAAAAACAACCTTTTTATTATTGGTTCAAATTGAATAAAACTTATGAATGTTAGTCTTTTTAAACCCAATCCTCGAGGTTCGACGTCCTTATCATTATATTCTTTGTGCGACTTGTACACTTGCAAGAGGTAAATGCTACAAGTTTTTACGCATCAAGTTTTTGGCGTAGTTTCATGAAATCTGGCATCTACAACTATTGCAAGAATATTATAAAGAGCTGTAAGCTGTACAGGGGTACGAATGCTTCCCACATCACTTTGATAGCCAAGAGGGATTCCCCCCAACAAGTCCAAGACTTCAAGCCAATTACACTCATAGGAGCAATGCCTAAATCATTTCCAAAGTTATGGACAACAGACTTTATCCATTTATAGGCCAGGTGATCTCTAACAACAAGATGGCCTTTGTAAAAGGAAGAAAGTTGTTGGATAGTGTTCTGATCACCAACGAGGTTGTTGATGATTTGAAAAATTCGAAAGCTAGGCCTAATCCTTAAGGTAGACTTTGATAAGGCTTTTGACTCCTTGAACTAGCAGTATTTGGAAGATGTAATGAGGAAAATGAACTTCCCAACCTATTGGATTATGTGGATCAAGGGGCTCCTTGAATCTTATTTTACATCAACTCAATTAAACGGCAGCCCAACCCAGGAGTTCTTCGCTACCAGAGGTCTGAGGCAAGGGGACCCTCTATCCCCATCCCTCTTCCTGCTAGCAGCGAAGAGGTTATCTTCCATGATGAACAAGGGAGTATAGCTCAAGAAGTTTGAGGGATTACGAATTGGAAAAGGTAAAGTACATCCATCTCACTTGCAGTTTGCAGAGGACACAATTCTTTTTAAGATAGCAACCTAGGTATAGTGAAGGCGTTTAAATCAGTGCACCAGAAATTCCAGATGATGTTTGGGGTTGAAGACCAACTTTAATAAGAGCAAATTGATTGGCATAAATGTACTTGAGTTGACAATCCAAGAGATGGTTGCTTTCCTGAACTATAGAACATGTCCTATTCCATTCACCTATCTTGGCCTATCAATTGGAGCAAACACAAGAAGATTGGTTACCCGGAAGCCTGTGCTGGACAAACTGAGCTGAACTCTGAGCTCCTGGGAACATCAATCCTTATGCTTCGAAGGGAAGATAGTACTAATTGACGCAGTATTGGCAGCATTTCCCTCACACTTCATGTCCTTCTTTGGAGCACCACCTTCTGTACTAGGAAAATGATAAGTCTACAAAGATCTTCTTTTGGGATAGTACCAAAGAAATGAAGAGGATCTGTTGAACCTCGTGGAAGTGAATCACAACTCCAAATCAGAATGGGGGTTTTGGGATCGTAAGCTTGTCAACCTTCAACAAGGCAATGCTAGAAAAATGGGGTGAAAGGATTCTGATTGGAGATCAAACTTGGGCAATGGAAGTGGTCAGATCCAAGTATGGGACTAATTGATTGCTTTCCATAGGAGATCTCAGAAAGTTGACAAAACCACTGCCCCAACAACTGAGACAGAGGGAGAGCATATGCTTCCAGCAGGTGGAAGAGCTAACAAGATTGTCTGAATAACAGCTAGTTCACTAACCAAATATCCATCAGTGTGGGTAATGGGAAGGGTATCAAATTTTGGAAGGATAAATGGCTCAACCGTACTTGCTTAGCATCATCCTACCATATGCTATACCATATTGTTTTGAATAAAGACAACACATTGGTAGAATAAGGGAAATGGGAGAGAGGAGTGTGGAACTGGACATGGACGTGGAGAAGACATTTAAGGGACTTTGAATTATCTGACCTAACTAACCTAATGTCCTCCTTGCAAGCTGCTCATCCACATCATGATGGAGTTGATGCTTACATCTTTAAGGATAACAACTCAGGGAAATACACAATCAAGGAGACCTACGCTCAGATCACATCCTCAAGTGTACATACATTCACAGCCTCACATATAGAAGCATCTCAAAATTTGTGGAACAGGTATGTGCCAACAAAAATCTTTGTATTTGCTTGGAAACTATTCAGAATGTTCTTCCAGTCAAAGGTAACTTGCGGTTAAGAACATTATACCTGAGAAACAAATAATCAATTGCACACTATGCCAGAGCTCAACTGAGACCACTAACCACCTGTTTTCAGGAATGCCCGATCATACAAAACATATGGAGAGACATATAGAGTTGGTTGCATCCTACTGATGGCCAACCAAGCCATGCCATCAAGGCACCAACCATTCTGAAGTTCCTATCATCTAAACCATGATAGGTTAACGAAGATGCATGACTTTCAGTCTAGATGTCTATGGTTTGCACTTTATGGAAAGTAAGAAATCAATATCATTTCAATAACATAGAGCCAATTCCACATCTGATGGTTCAAAAGATCCAAAGAGCCACCTGGTCATGTATAAAAGCAATGAGAACTGACAGAATGTGGCCTTACACACCTACTGATTGGATCCTGAAACCATTAGTATGCATGTCTTTCAAGAAGTAGGGTTGTGTATCCATCCGCTCCTCCCTACAACAAATCACTACAATATGATTCTCCAAGGTAGTAGCGGATACAAGAACAAGAAGCACATCAAGACTATAGAACAAAACAAGACCCCGAATAAGTGTATTGCTAAAGAATGCGCTGATAAGTTGATGCCTATGAACACAAGCTAATTTGTGTACAAAATCTATGTAAAGGATTTGATAAGTTGACAATCGGGATGTTTGTGGAGGCATGTACCAACCCAAATGAAATACACAAATGCAGGATTGAAAACCAATCCATGAGACTTAAGGTGATGCCTTGAGAAGAGGAAACCTTACCAGTAGCATGGTTGATTCAATGTTTTTGGTGAGGGTGATTGGTTAGGTACAAGACTACTGGGAAAGACATGCTACTAAGGTTACAGGATGCCAGACAATGGCAGATACATAGGGAATAGAGATTTGGAGTTGCATAGGCTAGCCTTTTGTACATTCTAGCACCTTTTTGTTGTCTTTGTGCTATTTTCTTTTCTGTTGTTTTCTTTCTTTTCTTCATTGCTATTATCATGTAGATAACATTTTTTATTATATTGAATTTGTCTTAGCCAAAAAAAAAATTCTTTTGGCGCCATTGCCTGGGATTGGCAGTTTTAACGAGATTGACATCGTGCAAGTTTTTAACTAGATTGAACCCTATAATTCTTATTCTATGTTGTGAATTGTTGGTTGCAGGTTGTGCATGAGTCTGTATGGAGGTGAAATTGCCGGTAAAGGAGATCTGTAAATTTAAAGGACATTTCAAGCTAGAAGGAGAGTTCGAATGATAGAAAGAATGCAACTCCAAGAGCAAGGAGAGGACGCTTGCAAAGTGTTGGTACCAAATGAGGATGATGTTACCATGAAGGATTTTGGCCTGCCTCATGTAAAGGAAGTGATTCCCTCCATAAAGAGACCAACCATACAAGCCAACAATTTCATGGTACAGGAAGGAATTCAAAGTGTCAAGTTTGGGGATCGAAGTTCACAGAGAAAAAATCTAAGTAATAGCCAAACTGTCACAACCAACCTCCATCAAGGGGGTTAGAATCTTCTTGGGCCACGTTGATTTCGACAGGAGATTCATAAAGTATTTTTCACACATTACAAGCCCATTGTTCAAACTTTTGGAGAAAGATGCTTGCTTTGATTTTGAGAAAAATTATGAAGGCATTCAACTTCTTGAAAAGCAAGTTGAAAACTGCTCCTATCATTGATACACCTGACTGGATAGAGCTATTCGAAATTATGCGTGATGCAAGTGACTATGTAGTTGGAGCACTGCTAGGGTAGAGGGAAAATAGGGTATTTTACAGCATTTACTATGGTAGCATAACCATGAATGCCCCTGAGATTAACTATGCCACTAAAGAAAAAGAACTCTTAGCTGTAGTGTTTGCATTCAACAAATTTAAAACATACATTTTGGGGAGTAAAATAGTAGTTTATACTGACCACTCAGCCATTAAAATATCATGCTAAAATAGGATGCCAAGTTAAGGTTGATTAGATAGATTCTGCTTCTACAAGAATTTGATGTGGAAATCAAAGATAAAAAGGGATTTGAAAATGTGGTAGCTGATCATCTCTCACGCTTGGAGAATCATATTGCTAGTGAAATGGAAAAATGGCCAATTAATGACACATTTATAGATGAAAGACTTGTGGCTATTCTGGGCAGTAAAGATCCCTGGTTCGAAGACATTGTCAACTACCTAGCATGCAAAATCATTCCTTAAGGAGCATCATAGGAATAGAAAAATGATTCTTCTCACAAGTGAAGTAATATCTGAGGGAGAGCCTATGCTGTACAAATATTGCTCAGATAAGGTGATTCGCAATTGCATCCCAAATGTACTCCATATTGACTCATTGCCATGCCTTGAAATATAGAGCACATGATAGATGCCAAAGGATGGGACAAATCTCACAAAGAAATGAAATGCCTCAGTAGAGTATGCTTGATGTGGAAATCTTTGATGTGTGGGACTCTATTTTATGGGACCATTTTCTCTTTATGTGGGGAAGAAATATATTTTGGTAAATGTGGATTATGTCCCCAAATTGGTTGAAGCAATAGCCACTACCATCAATGATGCACCAGTGGTACTGGAATTTCTGCACAAGAATATCTTCTCAAGGTTTGGCACCCCCAGATTCCTTGTAAGTGATGGAGGATCACATTTTTGTAACAGGCTATTTGAGGCATTGCTGAGAAAGTATGGAGTTCGTCATCGTACTGCTTTGGCATATCACCCACAGACAAATGGCCAAGCTGAAATGTCAAACAAATAAATTAAGATGATATTGAAAAAGATAGTGAGCATATCCTGAAAGGATAGAGCACTCGAGCTACAAGATGCACTATGTGCTTACTGAACTACCTATCAGACAACCATTAGTATGTCCCCCTATCGTCTGGTTTATATAAAAGCTTGTCACCTGCCTTTGGAGTTGGAACACAAAGCCTACTAGGCCATGCGCACCCTGAATTTCATCATGAGGGTTGCAGGGGAAAAGAGATTGTTTCAATTAAGTGAGCTGGTGACCTTATGAACAATGCTTATTAGAACGCTAAAATTTACAAGGATAGGACCAAAAGTTGGCATGACAAACACAATTCCAGGTGCTACTTTTATCCAGGACAAAAGGTACTTTTGTTAAACTCTAGACTCAAACTGTTTGCAGGTAAGCTGAAGTCCATATGGTATGGACTATTCGAGATCACACAAATATTTTGATCTGAGGCCATAGAAATTGCTCATCCTGACAAAGGTACTTTCAAGGTGAATGGACAAAGGGTTAAACAATATGATGAAGGAGGAACCATTTTGGAGAGGGTCAAAGCCTCTAACCAGTAATGCAGCTACACACTGTCTAGCTAAAAACATGAAAGAAGTGCTACTTGGGAGGCAACCCAAGGTCCTTTTTGGCCATTCAGGGAAGTATCCACAACCCTTTTCTATCTTTTTTTTGGGGGGGGGATATTCCAAATTTTATTAAAATAAAATAAATATGGACAGGGATTACAAAATAAAGGAAAAGATATACAGGTCGCACTATTGCTACTACAAAGGTTGTACTGAATACATTCTTTGGAATTGATCTGAACATACTTTCTTTTCTTCATACTCTCAATCAAAATAGCTAAGGGTGATCTGGTACACGTCTTACCTAGCGTCATCGAAGATCACAAATTATCTCAGCATAAAGCTCATCGTCGTCATCCGCTCTTTACCAATACCTAATGTCCTGACTGTCACATTGTCAAAATCCCATTTTAGGGATATTAGTACACAACTCGATTAGGTTTAGTGTATTATCCCTGTAATGTAGATTGAGAAAATAATCCAATCTAAAAAGTCTCACATATCCAAACCAAAGAAGATCAATACAGCTCTCCATGTGTTGATATCCCATATATCGTACACACTTTTCTACCATGTCTACAATTCATCACAACAATATCTTTCACATATACAAAGGAAAAACTTCCATAAGATCTCATTCAAATATTTTCATTGCCAAGCAGGCCACGGTCATTCATTCACTGCAACAATGATCACGACTGCAGTTTAATACTCTCCAGATCAGAGTCTAACAAATCCTGGTGTTCGCCCTCCCAACTTGTACCTTGGAAGAATGGAAAAGTAATGCTTCTTTTTAGTTCAAGAGTATGGGGGTAGGGAAGTTACCAACACTCATGAGTTATGACCAGTTGTTGTTAATCTGCACTCTCAATTTGGCATTTTGGCATGTAATGAATCTGCCCATGCAAAACATATTCACGAGTAACCATTTTGGAGAGGCTCAAGGCCTCTGACTCTTTTCTATCTCTATCTGAAATTATTCAAATCAAGTTCATATATCGAACATTAAGTTTGGGGAAAGGGAGGTCTACATCCATGATAGGCAGTTACTTGTTATTTTGTTTTATTTTATACTTAATTAGAGAGTTGTATTGTTGCCTATGTCCCAAACTTAATGTGCACTGGTATTAATTGTAGATCATGGAGCTGAAGCATGACACTACACTTATGCGATAAAATTGTTCAATAATTGTAGCCCATGATCGGATATACACATCACACAAGGCTAAAGTTACGGACACCACATTTATCCAGAAGATTAATCATCCCATAATTGTTCCGTAAACGTCGGTACCCGTTCACAAGTCAATCCATTTCGCTTCGATATAAGTGAGAGAAGCTCCATTTCATTACACACACTTCATTCTGAAAGGAGACAAACCCTTGCCAAAATAGTTTCTTCCAAAAATTCAGACAAATTTGTCGTACACTACGGCTAGTCTCTCTGGATTTGACAAAAGGTTTTCGTGTTGGTGTTTCAGTAAGTATGGCTAACTCAGTCTTCTACATTTGAGGAATTTGGAGCACCTAGACAATATGTTGCCCAAACATGCTAGGGTTTCTAAGGCAGTAGTCACTGAGAAGTTTGCGAACAACACGGCTAAGAAGTTCTTTGATTCTATTGTGGTGGGTGCTAGATGTTATTAGGGAATGGGGATTTCCTTCAAAATGCATGCCTATGATTAGGAAATCTAAGACACAACTTCTGAGAACCCCTAGTGAGTATGCCCCGAATGTGGTGTGAGAATTTTATGCTAATCTGACAGTTATGGATGACTTCAAAGTGTATGTTAGGGGAGTCCTTGTTCCGTTCAGCTACACTGAGATCACTCAGGTCTACAACCTCATTAACTCAAATGAGGACGAGTTCTCTCAGTTTAATTGAGAATACCCAGATTTTGCTTATGTAGCTCAATTTCTGTGTGCACCTGGCCGATGATCTTGAAGATGTCAAGACTGATGGAACTTGTTGTTAACAAGGTCGACTGCCACTCTAGTGTCCATATGTAGCAATTGTTCGTCTACACGCAGCTCATGCCCACAATGCATACTGGAGATATCGAGCTCAAACGCCTGCTGCTCGTTATACGCAATAAAAACTGGGCACAACATCAACGTGGGCAAGGTTGTTTACAAGGACATTATAGAGGCCTGGAAAAACTAGAGAAGAGGCTGAGCTCACTGCACTTTCCATCTCTTATCATGGCGTTGTGCTTGAAGGCTGGAGTAGCTTTCGCAGACGACGAGAAGTTGTTTCCTCCAATGCTGGACATTGGACCGTCCCTGATCCACAAGCTGGGGACGTATTCTGACAGAAGAATTTTAAAGACCGATGGAACACCAAAACCCTACACAGAGCTGGCAGGATCCAAGGCGATAGGTAAACGTAAATTGGTAACCCCTTTTGTGCACCTGGAGGATCCATGTACCGGACCCAAATCAAAGGGTCCCGTGAAGGCCAAGACATCGGCATACTCTAGACCAATGGCAACATAGTGGGAGTACAAAAATATTCATTTTTTTTCCAAGGAATGGACATGAAAAACATGCAGATGTTGTTTGCCATCCAGAAATCTTCCTGGCTTTGGATCAGAGCAAAAAGAGCTTAAAGATTATTCTCATATAGCATGACAGACTGGATATTAATTATCGTGAATGGTATAGATAGGTACACATACTTTTTCTTTATTGATCTGAATAATCATAAACATCGCTATATTGGCATCTTTTTTATGTATAAAGTTTGCAAAGGTTGTAGCATTGGTTTACCTTTAATCCCGATTTATAGTGGGAATTCGTAGAGTAACTTGACGCCTTTTCCTTTGGATACGGTCGTACACCCATAATTTCACTATTTCTGATTTCATGTAGTCCTGTATTGTTGTTAATAGAGGTGTATCATAGATGATAGTTTTCTCCAAGATAGACGTTAACCAACTTATAGAGCTAACTATTCCCAATAAGGTGGTTATTCCCGGAAATCTTCTAACATAGAAATAAAAGATTTCATCTGCTAGTTTAAGGCATTTCGTATGGCTTAATAAAGTAGAATAATGTATATTTAAGTCAGTTGCCATGCTGTATGGTTTTTTCTTATAGATCAGAGGAATAAAGAGTTACTTGACTAATTTTCGAGTAAGACGAGAACATATTAGATCATTTAGACTCTTGTCACAGTTTTTCCTCAAATAATCCGTTAGCTCTTCAAGAAAGAAGATATAAATATCCGGAATCCTATTATCCGGATTGGGAATGAGATTTGTTTTCATAGCTAGTTTGCTATCTAACAAGAATTAATCCATGATCTAATATGCACTTGCTGATGCATCTTGTGTAATAGGTATTTGTAAAGGATCTATTACTTGAAGACATAGTACCTTTGCTTATGAATTGATATGGGTTACTAGTATCAATGGAAAACTGGAGGATACTTTCATCCGATTCTTTTATAGAATTATACTGGGTGATAAACCATTCACCGGCATCATCATATGATGTGAACTTCTTATATAATGAAAAGCTGCTGCTGAGTTCAGTATGTTATAATGTTCTTTTTCATCCTTGTCATGATATGGATCGATTATTTATCAAAGACAATTAGACTTCTTGCTAGATCACGTTCATGAAAGTGCAAAGACACCTGCGCGGTAGATACGACCACGGAAGTCAAGGAATGCTGGTAGATAGAATTTATAACCTGAGTAGGCTGATGCGAGTTGAATTATGAAGACCTCATAACGAGCACGTTGGACACGCAACATAAACTCCTTTAACAAGTCTTGGTATGATAAGACTTTCATAAGAGACTGATCATCTAAGTAAGACATCCTCAATTGGGAGATTGTTTCGGAGATATTCAATGATGCTAGACACCTAGGCATAAGGAGACCATATTGAACTAAGAGATCGTAATTCTTATGAATAAAGTTCAAAACTTCCTTATTTACACAAAATGCCTGTTTCGGTAAATTGTTCATGGCAAGGCACAAATGTTCGTACCCTACACCTAACGAGCTATTGAAATGTTCGCAGTCAAGGGATGACAATAAGCGATAACGTTGGAGATAGATATCACCTACTGGGGAGCTTAAGTACCCACCATACAGATCAGTTACACTTTCAGCTTTTGATTTTCGTGTACCCCAATCTACAGGCTCACAGACCATTGGCAGATTGAGTTTGACCGGAAGAAGAGACATCGAAATTGCATATTGCGTACAGAGATTTGGGATAGTAGCAACTTCGGGTTAGGTGATGAGACTCCTTCTTCGTTGATGGCTTCAACTTTGGGTTAGGTGATGCATCATTCTTAGGCGTTGGGGTTCTTCCTTTCAACATTTTGGCATGGTTTTTCACATACTGATTAAGATGATCTACCAGTGTTGAGACGCGAACTGCTGGGTTCTCCTGAAGACTGTGGAAAAGGGAACCAAGGGCGTAAATCATGATGGCCACTAAAGTATGATGATCCAAATAATTATTAAATCCTTATCATTGTCAGATAGATCTTTCTTGCGTAAAAAATCCAATGCACTTTCCGTGTCTTTACAAATTAATATCTTGATTAAGTCAGGAGCTAGATGATATATCTGTTTTACATCGTCGAATCGAGTTGTTAGATCTTATTATTTGTGCTTGAAGTTTCATTAACTCTTTTTGACATAATTCTTGCTCCTTATTAGAATGCAAGAATTCAAACACTTTTTCTTGATATTCGCAACATTTGTTCAACTGCGGCTACTATTCTTATATTCGAGTGTTTTAACAAAAGAATGAAAGAACTCATTCATAATACTTTCTTTACCCTTACAACTGTCTTGACCCATAGTACTATCATTACAATAGAAATTCTTTCGGATATGATAACTCTTCCTTGAGCTCGAAATTCACGTAGTTATGTGTTTGATAATCTCCTGATTCTATTTAAACTACCCGGAACCTTAAGACTTAAATCGAATTATCCACTAACCATAGAACTGCGAGCGGTATGTTGGATAATAGTTGTGTTTCATTATATATTTTTATTCTCTTTTTTATATCATCGTTGGTTATTTCCACTTCGTGGGGTATTATGGATCATGACCACGGACCTGCGAGGGGTATGGTGGATAATAGCTATGCAAGACACCCCCTGGGCCTTACCTTGGTTCAAGAACCCACTCTCAAACTATGTATGAGTGAGGTCAATTGCCTATATTATCGAAAAAAAACAAATAATATCTTACGAGAGTAAGAAGCTCACTATTGAGACATATCGGCCATAGGTGCATATTCTTTCAAGGGGGGAAGGCATTTTTTCCCTAAGGATAGACAGTTAGGTGGGGCTTATTTTAGTCTAAGTATTTATAAAGCAAAGCAACGTAGGTAGGGGTATTTTTAACCCTATTATTGAAGTCTAAGTTTTATTTACATTATTGTACATTCCTTTTATAAAATATTTTACAAGCTTTTTTTTATCGCTAAAGAGTAACACCTATGGGAGGGGTATTTTGGTTCAGTGAAGGACAAGACATCGGCATCCTCTAGACCAACGGCAACACATAAATATTCATTTCTTCCAAGGAACGGATATGAAAACCACACAGATGTTGTCTGCCATCCAAAAATCATCCTGGCTTTGGATCAGATCAAAAAGAGCTCAAAGATTATTATCATATAGCATGACAGGCTGGATATTAAATCCACCCAACTATATCCAGTTCAACACATGATCCAAGGTGATCTAAGCTTCACAGGACACAGGAGAACCTCTTGGGGGGGGGGGGGGAATGGGGAATTATGTACC
>JAOWBN010185541.1:0-16387 GCA_028565015.1 Pinguicula moranensis
GTGCTTCTGTAAGGTAATGTATACCTTGGAATCATGGGATCACCTTCTTCCATTGGGTCTCTGTCATGATCAGTGGAAGGCACAGTACTAGGATGTTGATCAAGATCAGAGACACGTACCTCAGGAGTATCAGGTGGGGAAATTGTTGAAGATGTTGGCGTGGCAGATGAAGATGGGGCTGTAGTGGAGTGTTGTATTGGAACAGTACTCTCTGAATAAGGTATAGTTTCTGGAACCAGTCGGTCAAGTAGCCAGTCCAGTGTATCGGTCTCAGTAGTGATCTCATCCAGACCGAGTTGCTGACTGGCATAATAATACTCTGTTTCAACAAAATCACAATCCATGGTTGTATAGAGTTTTTGTGTTTTAGGATCAAAACAACGATAGCCCTTCTTATTGACACCATAGCCTACGAAAATACACTTCACAACACAAGGATCCAGTTTAGTGCGGTCATCTTTAGGAACATGGACAAATACCGAGCAACCAAAGACCCTCGGGTGAAGAGTGAGATTTGTGGGAACTGACATTAAACCAGAGAATGTATGTAAAGGCTTCTGCAACTGAAGGATTTTAGTTGGAAGATGATTTAACAAGTAGCCGGCAGTAGCAACAGCCTCAGACCAATAATATTTAGGGACCCAAGAATCTAACAATAATGCTCGTGTGACCTCAAGAATCAAGCGATTCTTACGCTCAGCAACCCCATTTTGTTGCGGAGTATGAACACACATAGTTTGATGAATGATTCCATGAGTTCGGAAGAATTCCTAGAGGGAACTATTAATATATTCTCCTCCGTTGTCTGAACAGAGAGTCTTTATAGTGACCTGAAACTGAGTTTGAACCATAGTGAAAAAATCCATAAATTTAGTAGGGGCTTCAGACTTGTTTTTCAGAAATTTAATCCATGTCATTCGAGTACAATCATCAATAAACAGCATAAAATACCGAATTCCAAAAGATCCAGTAACGGGTGCGGGACCCCAGACTTCAGAATGTATTAAATCAAACGGTTTTTCAGCTCGAGTATTAGTCACTGGATAACCGTGACGATGACTTTTAGCAAGAACACAAGTCTCGCGATTCAAACTATCGAAAGCTTTAGAAAATTGAGGAAATAATAGACGTAAATAACCCATTGATGGATGATCCAGACGACGGTGCCACAACCAAGCCTGTCGATTAGTAGACCCATGTGCCAACATACTTGTACAGGGACCAGCTACATCATCCACAAAGTACAGCCCCCTTCGCTTAGTGCCACGCCCAATTATCTCCCCCATCCTGATATCCTGTAATAAACAGAAGGTGGGATATATTAGTGCACAGCAATTAAGCTCCTTGGAGACATGACTAATTGATAATAGTTTGCATGACAATGATGGCACAAATAGGCAATTTTGGAATGTGAGCTTGGAAGTAATTGCAATAGATCCTGCTCCTTTAACAGGTGCAACGCCACCATTTGCAGTTTGAATAGAGGTTCTTCGGGGAACAGAAGGACTACAAATATCATCTGGATCATTGGTCATGGTGTCAGTGGCACCACAATCAAATACCCAAGGTTTTGGAGTGGGACCCATTGGTGACGTGACCAGATAGGTCTTGGGTTGATCCTGCAAATAAGAAGGATTAAGGGGTCCGGAATATGAACTGCCCAGGGACCCATCTGAAGAATTCAGATTGTTCAGGGACTGCAAAGTAGATGCAATTTTCGGCAGGGACTCCGATGCAGATCTCTTATTATGTTGCGGGATTCCAGCTGCTATATTTGCTAAACTCGGGGATTGATCTGCAAAATTGAAACATAAGAGATTGTACTTCGATTTTGCCCTACCAAATGACTCTCTCTTCTCCCGGTCGTGCGCCGCAGCTACTGTAAGTCCGGCAGTGCCGAAATTGGTTCCGCCAGCGTTGTCGCTGCTGGTAACCTCGTCGTTACCCACGGCAGCCGCGGCGGAACTGACCCCCTTGCCCCGCTTTCTCGGATCGGGCCAATTCGCCGGGTAACCAATCCGTTTATAGCATCCTTCCTTGTTATGGCCTCCCCGCTGACAATCCTCACACCATAGTCGGGATTTCTCGCTTCTGGCTGGATATCCTACCCGTTTATAGCAATTTTCCCGATTGTGGCCCGTTCTTTGGCACTCATCACACCACATCCGGGATTTGTCGGTGATCTCACTGCCGCGGTGTATGGGTGCTGCCGGACGAGGTGCTTGCCGGGTGAGTTCAGTGCGTCCCTGTGTGGCAAGGCCACTTCCAAGCCCGCCTGATGATGTTTCGCCGCCGCTGTCCGAGTGAAAAATACCACGGCGAGTTTGTTCGTGGCGGACTGCGGCATATGCAGCCTCGACTGAAGGTAGAGGTATTTGTTTGAGTATATCTCGACGAGTGCTATCATATATATCATTGATAGCAGATAAGAATTGAAAGAGTTTTGTTTCTTCCCAGAGACAATGAAAGGTAGCAATATCATTCGCAGATTCCATCGGGTTCTGTTGACGCCGTTCAATGTCTCTCCAGAGACGTTGAAGGTTGCTAAATAATTGCTCTAGTGTCCCTGTCCCCTGTTTTTGATGATTCGTCTTAACTGTGAGATTGTATAGCTGAAGTGAATCAGTTGTGCTACCGAAGGTGGTTGATAAAGCTTTCCAAAGCTCTCTTGCCGTGGGACACTCCGCGTATTGATTCACTAAATTGGAATTGGAATCTATAGAGTCGAATAACCAGGTGCAGACAGTGAGATCATTTTGCTCCCATCTTGCATAATCCGAATGTGATGTGGTCGGAGGTCGAGGGTCACCAGTGAGATGACTAAGGCGACCTCGGCCTCCGATGGCCACTCTCATGAGTCAGCTCCAGAGAGGATAATTGTCATTGTTGAGTTTAGTACTAATGGAGATGGGTGTCTCAACGGTGTTGAGATGAGTAAGTAACTGGGAGAATTGTGCAGTGAAATCTGTCGGGACGGTCGTGACCGGTGTTACCACAGGAGCACCCTCTGAAGTAGCCAAGTCACGACCGGCATGATCCGGGACGTCAGTCATCTGAGGTAGATGATAAGATAAATACAGAGTCAGGCGACCGGTTGCTCTAATACCATATTAGAACTCAAGAATATGGACATGTAACACTCAAGAATTGCATATTATGTTCTTATTCATTCACTTGATCTGTCTCTTTTATAGGTACAAAGAAATGAAGACGGATCCGTTGTTTTACATGTGAACACCTTCAAGTTTCTGTCAACGTTGCACACTTGCACACCTACTTGAATAGTTGAAGTTGGCTGCAACATTTAATGGGTTGGTGTCATCTTGTTTTGTATTTGTCACGTTGTTATCATGCTGTTTTGTTGTTTTTGTCTAACAGTCTGATTGCCCGACTAGGGATCACCAAGGAGTGAACGGCAGCGAAATTGGCTTGCACAGAACCACCGGAAAACTTGAGGGAGGAATATCTGGAGCGGCAATTTTCCGCATAATGTCCATACTCACTACAAATCTGGCATCTAGGTTTGTGGTGTCCGTGTCATTGACCGCGGCCATGAGAGGGATCATGGCCACACGATGGAGCATATGGTGGCGGTGAGGGTGGTACGAAAGATAACTAAGATGACTGGGAAGGAGGCAGAGGAATCAGATGTTGTGATGACAGTGATATGTGTGAGTACGGTGTTAGCTGTATAGATGAGAGATCGTATCGCAAACCAAGAGCAGTGGGTTGCGATACGGCAGAGGATGAAGGCACTAGAGATGGTGCAAAAGCAGTAAAGGCGAGTGCAGGGGAAGCAACACCAAACAGTGTTCGGGGATAAAGAGCATAGAAATTTCCTGCCCGTGCAATAAGATCACAAACAGAGGGAAAAGGGTCCTGAGATAGCTGTAATCCAGCAAATGTTGCAAAATCCACTCCAAGGCGGAAAAGATGTCAATGGCTCTGGTCTAGAGGAGATACGGGACGGCCAAGAGCAGCTAATTGCTCACAGAGAAGTAGGAATGCCTTGGAATAATCTTTTACCGAGAGTTACCCGCGTTGAAGTTGTTGAAGAGCATCATGGAGACTCAGCTTCTGAGAGGGGCCAGTGCTGCTGAACTCCTGAGCCAAAGTTTGCCAGACATCACAGGCAGTGAATTTGCCATTTACAACGCCATAGGTAGTCTCAGTCAGAAAGTAGATAAGAAGAGAAAAGAGTCACAGATCGATGGAGTGCCATCAGAGATACTTAGGATTTTGTTTAGAGGGATCAATAGGATTCTTTTTGGAGGGCGCATATGTAGAGCCATCTACATACTGAAGAAGACCATGTTGCTGAAGTAAGGTCTGAACCTGGTTGCGCCAGAAAAGAAAGTTGGAGGGGGTCAATTTAGCAGAGACAAGGTGAGAAAATTCTGAGTAGATAGGAGGGAAAACGGTGGCATCAGGGAGAGCCATGGAAAGATTTGAGTGATGGTAGAGATGAGATAGAGAATGAGAACATATAAGGGGACAGAGATATGGGAAGCTAAGAAAAAAAAACAGGGAAGAAAATTTAAAGATAAGTAGAGAAGAACTAGAAAGAGGAAGCTAAAGCCACAGATCGACCAAAGCTTTTGAAGCCAAAAAGAGTTGCTCCAATACCATGAAAATGTGAGAAAATCGTGTGTTTCTCTCATTTGTGTTTGTGGTGAATATTGAAAGTGTGTGCAGGTGAGCTTATTGAGATAACATTCATGGAGGCATTGCAGGAATAGGAGACTATATTTTCTCAAGCTTGCTTTCAATGTTGTGAGTTGCATCTTTTTATAGACAAGAAGATGAGTCTAACGTCTATGAAGTCTAATGTCCAGATCTTCTATTGTTGTTCTAAATTTGCTTTTACTTTTTTGATATATCTTGAGTTGAATGACCAATCCAGTTGTCCCTTGATTTGGAATTTATGTCTTCGGTTAATGAGTTGTCTTGCTCTTGTGTACTATTTCCTGAATATGTCATATGACCAACACGATGCCTGATGATGGTCCTTCTGGTCATTATATTTTGAGTTTTTAAATATTATGGGTAATGAAAATTTTTATAATCGACTAAATACATAATGACACATGTTTGTCTAGGCCCAACCGTGGATAACGGGTTAGGCTGCGGGTCTGTGCTGCATATGATAGTATGTTTAAAAGAAAATAAATATTGTATGTTTTTTGAAAAGTTAAAAATAAATAAACTTATGATCAAATTCCTGCAAAAATTAGAAGCCTAACCAAATAATATCGAAGTAATTTTGGGATAAGAATCTTTCGCCCAATAAATTAGTGTCAGTGATTCCATTTGCACTTTGGTGACAAGAGAATAAATTCTAACAGTAATAGATATTTTTAGAAAATAAATGTTTAAGATGGACTCGTATCAAGACCTCTTGATGCCTACCTCCGGTAGTTCATCAATCAACTCCTCCCACTTTGCTCGATAGGCTCTTTTTTATCTCAATTACACCAAGTATTGAGGTCGATGAAGATGGGAAATTAACATGAGAACTCTCCTAGCTCTCTCAATATTGAAATCTAAAGGGGTGCAGTCAAATCATACATGTATTGATATTTATACCTATCGAGTGATTTCATAAGGACAAACCTTGTGGTTTCATCAAACTATTACTTCAAGACTTTCCTTTACCAGTTTTTTGTCTTGTTAAAGTTGTCCATTGCATATTGATTAGATACTTTTTAATTTACTAATTTAGGGGCATGCTTGGGGTGCATATCAAACCACATACAATTCAAACCCATAAGTTGACCTGACATTTATGTTTGTCTTTCTCCTCAAATAAGGCATTCTCCATTTTTCTATTTTGATTTTGCCCCAGATTTTGTTTTCCAATTGCGAGGTTTTCAAAATTTTCTGGTTCATCTTTGTTGATCCTTTTTCTGAATTGGTGTTGTACCATCACTTGTAGTCCTGTCATAGTTGAGACTAACTGGTCCAAGAATTCCTATAAATGCCATGGGTCACATCAATTTTTGGGGATCCATGCAACCATCAAGCAATTTTTGTTTCGATGATTTTTTCGTCTCATCCTTCGTTTTTACATATCTTTTGTCCTTCCATTATAGCGCGCATCTCGACAATGTTGTTTGTACTAGTCCCAAAGTCTTGAGAGAAAGTAGCCAGAAACGTGTCAGTTTTTGGACAATACCTCCCCCACCACCACTACCAATGCTCCAGGGTTTCCTAGACAAAATCCATCAAAGTTAAGTTTTACAGGAGTGGCTGCCAAGTTACCAATTTGATGACTCCTGTCTATTTGTTCTTGACCCATAGGTTCATCTCTACGAGGAATTTGGCATATTCCAACTGCAAAAGAATATTTAAATCATGAGTTAGTAATTTCAATAATCAAGTGATGAACTTGCTACCATGTTTGGTCTATTGAGGGCCAAAAGTCTTTGAATCTTGCTTTGCATTTGCGCAACCATAATCCCCATGTGATAAAGGTATGGTAGGGTTGGCTATCAATTATTGATGGTGTCAGTTTTCCGAGACCACCGGTACCAGCATTTACCACCGACAAGTGTCGGTGGGCGGTGTCGGTGGCTATTTAATTCTATATCAAACTACCAAATCCAAGATTTTTCTTAGTGCAGCAAGTGAATCCAAACCTATATGGTCAATGTGGACATAGGCATTTACCAAACCGCCATAAATATCGACAGTCTTTACAGCTTTCGTTTATATTTAAGTTGAGTTCCAACTAATAGGCATATCGAAAGCCAAGATCTTAGGTAATAAAATTGCATCTCTATAGCATTGTTTAGAAGTAGCTACACGATGGCTTGAAACGTTTACCCATGCAACACAGTTCGAACTTTATCAACATGTTTATTCAATTTTTTTAAACCTTATTTCACAACCAAGTTTATGATATGACGTGCACAATGTTGATATAATACAAAACCACCATTATACAAACTCAAGGAAGTTTCGAGAAAATTCATAGCCTTAGCATTCGTAGTTGCATTATCAAGAGTGATACAAACGATGCGATCACGTATTGAAAAATCATCAAGAACACCTAGAATGCTATCAACAATTACCTAAGCAGTATTCCTATCAATCAATCTAAACCTAGTACCCTTATTTTTGTAACACTCAATTTGAATCCACCTAATGTGCAACAATAGTAAGAAATCAAAATATCATAAGTCAAAAGAGAAGTAGCACGACACATAGTTCAAATTTCCAGTTAGTCACTTGTTTCTCATAATATCCTCAATATCTCTCCTAACTGATTGTGTACTAAGCTTCTTAACAGAGGGAAAGAATGCTTTTTGAATGTACTCTTCATGTGCATGATTTTCATCAAAATTCAAAGGTAAATCAATAGATGCAATTAATCTAGCGAGAGCTTTTCTTTATACCTTAGCATCTTTTTTTTCATGTGTTCAACTTACTGGAGAGGATTCCCAAACATAAAAATAACATAACAAATAAAGTAATCAAAAATGACCTCTCATGGTTGTCTTCTAAAATCTTCCACAACTTCAATGCCCAATGATCTCACAATCGTATAAATCTCCCTCTTCTAATGGGAACGAGCAAGGCTAAAGGATTTATTTGACTCATCAACCGTGTGACCATGGTTTATATATTTAACCTAACTCATTATTGGGTAGGCTAGCTACCTCTTAACTTTCTTACCATAGGTAAGTAGATTTGGATTTGAGCCTAATTCAATTCAATCTCACAAACTCATATCCTTGATTAGCCTCATTAAGTGGAAGCCCATAAAACTCATTTTTGCTTTGACTCCGAAATAATTTAAAACAAAACAAGCTTTAAATTAACTATATTTGTAAAAATAACTTTAAACAAAATTATTTTTCAATAATTTCCCACTTAATTTATTTTCAAGGATAATACCTGAATATACCAATTACCAACCACATAGCTATCTCGGGTCTGCATAGTTTTCTTTCAATATACTAAAGTTGGG
The DNA here is from genome assembly GCA_028565015.1 of Pinguicula moranensis. Lineage (NCBI taxonomy): Eukaryota > Viridiplantae > Streptophyta > Magnoliopsida > Lamiales > Lentibulariaceae > Pinguicula > Pinguicula moranensis. The sequence continues at coordinate 7,973 of JAOWBN010185541.1, forward strand.
TCTCACAAGAAAATTAAGTTGGATCTAACGATCAAATGGTACTCATTAGTGCATAGTATACTTGCTATTATGGCAATAGTGACTGCCACAGGCCACTAAGCACCATGCCCCTACCATGTCCATAGTCATGGCTATTCGAACTTAGACGAGCCTTGCACCTTATAGATGTTGCCTCACAAACCGATCAGTAAATGCACCAAAAGCATAAACCATGTGATACTAGGCCCTGAGTCGGGGTAACATGTTCGCACATATCAAATGCAGTGAAAATCAATCACATCAAGATATAAATGAATAAAAAATACTCTCACTTAGATTTGAATCACAAAAAAATAAGCCCCATATTATTCAAATGTTCAGCAAATATAGAAATGCTTAAACACTTGATAAATGAATCTGCTAGATTTGCGGCAGAAGGAACTTTCTAAATAGTTATTTCTCCATTTTTGATCATATCATGAATGTAGTGAAAATCTCCCTTCTATATGCTTAGCTTTGGAATGACACTTTGGATTTCTCGAAATGGCTATGGTAACTGTGTTATCACACAAAATCCGAATAGAATGTTTCACATATGGAACTATAAGCAGTTCATTCTTAAATTTTCTCAAGAACGCTGCTTTTTTCGCCGCATGGCTCATAGCCACATACTCCTTTCCATGGTAGATTGAGCAACAATCTCTTGTTTCTTGTTCATTCATGAATTGCAGCCCCACAAAACATAAAGATAAATCCTGAAGTAGATTTTTTGGTATTAACACAACCCAACTAATCTCAATTTGAATAACCATAAAATCTACGGAGTTTACCTGATAAAAAATGCATAAGACTTGATACGTTTAAAATATTTAAGAACTCACTTTACAGTTTCCCAATAAGCAAGTGGGAAGGTTAGCAGGGTCTAGTATAAGTCATAGCATACATCAAACTACCTATAATAGAAACATAAGGATATTTCTCAGCATAAGGATATTGACCTAAGGAAATTCAAAGCATAAACAAGATCAGGTCTAGTATAAGTCATATCATACATCAAACTATCTACAACAGAAACATAAGGATATTTCTCAGGATCAAGACAACATGAATAAGACTTTGGGCATTGTTCCTTGCTCAATTTAATAGAAGAATTATGTGGAATCTTTTCTTTTATGCACATTGTCATATTAAAATTTGCAAGTATAGAATTAATATAACTCACATATAACAATGAAATCTTCCGTGCAGCTCTATTATGAACGATTTTAATCCCAAGGATAAAAGAAACTTTTCCAAAATCTTTTATTTCAAATACAGAGAATAATCAATTTTTTGTCTCAAGTAAAAGATGATTATTGTTTCCAGAAAAAAAGAATATCATCAACATATAATATTAAGAAGATAATATCTTCTCTCACTTTATTAACATATATGCAAGGTTTTGCTGAATTTTGAATAAAACCAGAAAAAAAAAAGTAACATTTTCATAAACTTAATATTCCATTATCAAGAGGCTTTCTTCAAACCATAGAAAGATCTATTAAGTTTACATACTCTACTTTCACTTCCTCGAACAAAAAAGCATTTGGTTGCTCCATATAAATGTCCTATTCGAGTTCACCATTCAGAAAGGTTGTCTTCACATCCACTTGGTACAACTCAAAATCAAAGTATGCAACCAAAGCACGTATGACTCTTACTGATTGAATGAATGCAACATGAGAGAATGTTTCAACATAACCAATTTCATGTGTTCAATTGTATCTTTTTTGCAACTAAGCGAGTTTTATACTTATTGACAATACCTTCATAATTTTTCTTACTTTTAAATACCCATTTGCAGCCAATCACTTGATCATCTGGAGGAAGATCAACTAAGGTCCACACATTTTTGTGAAGAGAATGAAACTCCTCATGCATAGCTTCTAACCATAACTCCTCATGCATAGCTTCTAACCATAACTCCTTAGCAACATTTGTCATAGCTTCTGAAAAGATATTTGGATAATTCATGTCTTCATTAATCTATGCACAGATTTAATCATTATAAACATAATATTCTAAACTATTAGGACAATTAGTAGCTCTTGAGCTCTTTTGAGTGGCTTCAAGATATACATTTCTTTTTCTAGAAATGGCGTAGGAGCCAGTAGGCTGCTTCCAAAGAAGGTTGCAAGTCCTCAACAATTTGATTGTTATCAATTTTCTCAAGCAAATTCTTTTCTCCTTCCGAATTGTCATAGTCGAATTTATCTTCTAAGAACTTGACATTCCAACTTTCTACTACTACATACTAGGTCGTATAGCTTGGAACCCTTAGACCAATCAATATATCCAATTAAAACACATCTTCTAGTTTTGGAACTTAATTTATCTCTTGAGGGTCAAGGATCAGTACATGAGCAATTCAATCCCAAACTCGAAGATGATTTAAACTGGATTTTCTTTCATTCCAAACTTTATATGGTGTAGTCTCAACTGATTTTGTTGGAACTCTACTCAAAATATAAGCAACAATCAATAATGCATCACCCCAAAAACTAGTAGGAAGGTTAGCATGAGCCAATATGGATCTTAACTTTTCTAACATTGCATTTCCTTCTCTCTTCTACACTATTCTGCTCAGGAGTATAAGTCATGATTTTAATGTAAATATTATCATGCTCTTCACAAAACTTATCAAACAAGGTAGAACAATATTCACCACCAGAATCTGTATGAAATGCTTTCATCTTTTTGCCCGTTCTATTCTCTACTTTAAGTTTGAATTTCTTGAAGAACTCAATTGTATCATACTTCTTATGCATGATATAGGCATATCCATACCTTGAAAAATCATCAATAAATGTAATGAAATATTTGTATTTATTGCTAGTCTTAGTGTTGAACGGTCCACGTATATCAGAGTGAATCACTTCTATCAAAGCTTCTAAGACACGTTTAAAATGATAATTTGTGCATCTTTCCATAAATGCAACTCTTACATGGAACATACTCCTCAAATCTGGAACAAATATATAATTAACTACAATAAAATGTTGTATGTCTTCTAACTTTAACTCATAGTCTCCAACTCCATCAACCGGTGCCTTATCTTCATTTCTCATTCGCACATAGCCCTCACCAAGTTCAGTTCTTCTTAAACTTTTGAACCCCTGCATATGGTTAGAAACATGAATAATAGCTCCAGAATAAACCTACCAACTATTAGGTTTGATAAATCCATGATTCAAATTAAATACCGCACTTGCTACATTATTATCCTGCCTTTTCTAATTTTCTCGATTGTTCATGCAGTTGTTCATATTTTCACTTGATGCAATCTTGTTCCACTCAACTCTACATTCTTTGGAAAAACGTCCCAATCGATGAAATCTATAACATTTCTTCTTGTATGTAGCATGCAAGTTAGAACGACCATTTCTACCACTATGAGAAAGAGTGTTACGATTGTTGTGGCCGAAATGTGTGTTTGTTGCTATTCATATGCGTTTTAAACTTTCCCATTTAGGGTTTCAAATACTTGGAGTAAGGTTGAGTCTGAACCATTTGTACAGTTTCTACTTTCTCACTTTTGTCAATTTTCTTCTTATCAACTTCAGCATTGACATAAGATCCCCCCTGTCCATTTGTTGTCAGCAATAGAACATACTTTTCTTATATACGTATAAGCATCGAACAATGAATCAATAATAGTGCTGATATTTGTAGGTTCAACAATGGTAGTTCCAAGAGATTGCAGTTCATCAGTTAAATAGATCATCTTGATCACATGAGCCTTGACATCCTCGTTTTCTCCATACTTGGTCTTGATGAATGATTTACAAAGACTGTCTATGTGAGCATGAGAAGTTTGACCATACTTCTTTTCAAATATTATCTAGAATACCCTTAACATTCACAACTTTAGTGTAGATTTTTCGGAGTGATGCACTTAAACCTAAAAGGACATGGCATCTTGCCATCCTGTATACATTGACTCAATTCTTATAGGCCTTTGCCAATATAGCATTAGACGGAGTAGCAGTCCCCGCAGGTTTAATCGGAGGAACATCAATGAGTAATATTTCCTTATAACCAAGATAATCTAGGAGAAGATCTAATCTCTCATTCCAATCAAGATAATTAGCGTCATCCAAAGAGGAAGATCTCAACAAAGCAACATAAACTGAAGCAATATTAGTAGAGGTCAATGTAACACTGACCAAGAAAAAAATCTACAAGTTTTATCGCATCAACTTATATAATATTGTCCAGATTGCCTGATAGAGATTTACGGAACAATAAATAACAAATATCATAAAATATAAGTGTATTGAACTGGATTACCCAACGGGGATTTATGGAACAATAAACAAAGCATATATAATCAATTAAGGTGATAATAACTCTATCACCCGATGAGGATCAAGAATTATATTACTAATTTACCATACTAAAATAAAAATGTAATAGAGACAATTGGAAGCAAGATCTCCAAGCAAACTCGATTAATCAAGAAAATTGCTTAATTTTGAATTGGCATACCATAAAACAGTTGAGCTACAGTAGCAAGGTACATAAAAATCAAAGATAGAATGTTGCGACAGTATTCATACCAAGCCCACGATCGTGCAACTTTAATAGGCACTTTAAACTTCATAAAAAAATTGACTATTTGGTCAAATCTTAACTTTCATTCAGGCTTCTAAGATTCTCGTTGAATTCGACAAAGATGAATACTTTTATAAGAGTTATCAAGTCGAGAAAGTAATAGACCGTAACCATCTGCCGACTTTTGACAGAAACAACAGGAAAATAAATAAATAACATCAGAAAAAAAATAAGAAGAAGGAATCCGACATGAATCCTATATAGTGATTTACTGTTTGCATAATATACAAATAAAAAAAAATGATGGAATTAATTCTTGAAATGAACAGACGCGGTCTACTCCTCTTTTCTCTTGGAAATGAAGAACTTCTCTCTCATCCCTGTTAACAATTAGTCGCTCGCCGTTGTTAACTAGAGGAGAAGCTCGAAAAAAAAAACCATATGATGAAAGAAATCGAGCAAAAAAACATTGGGCTAGAAACTCTAGGTCTAGGGTTTCACATATGCGAAACTGGGATTTTGTTTGAACAATCCTGTTCTTTTAATAATGAAAACAGGATGAATTTCAAGAACCCATGATTTTGATTCATCTGATTGCGTTAGCTGGAGAGCATTCCCAAATATAAAAATAACACAACAAATAAAGTAAACAATAACTACCTCTCATAGTTGTCTACCAAAATCTTTCACAACTTCAAAAACCAAGAATCTCACAATCAAACGAATCTTCCTCTCGCAAAGGCTATATATATATATGTATAGGATGGGGTCACTAGACCCCCATTTAAACACCTCTTTAGACCCCTTTTCTGGACCGTTGATCCAACAAGAAACGGATGGCCAGATTAAACCCTAGACAAACAAGACGATTGGAGGATAGAAGAAACAGATTTCTCGTCGACAACTCAAACCCGCTTTCACTTCCGACTGGAAATCAATGGCCAGATCCTTCTTCCAGTAACTGGTAGAAACTTTTGTTCGTACGTGACCTCGCTTTTCATCGAAGAACCGACCGGTGTAGCTCTCACATTCCTTCACATTTTTTGTTGGATGAAAACGGACTACACCGACCACATACACTGATTTTCTTCGAAAAGGTACCTTACAGTTGATTAGTTAAAGGTAATATAGCTACCGGGATAGCTAATCAAACCCCCATACAGTTGATTAGTTTGACACCCTTCAAACCATGATGAGTTCTAAATCAAGATTGGGGTAAATTTTATACCCGACTGCTTATTCTTACTTTTATTAAATTCTTGTACATAGAAAATGAGATGTTTGATTTCACTCATATAACTGTTGGTGTGGTGGAGAAGGGGTATCGTTCGGAGGTAAGATTGTGCGATTAGTAGCAGAAATTATAACGAATCATTTTGCACTGTGTATATGAAGCATGGCTCTCAGGTCTCTCTTCTTATATTCGAACTTGCTGAAGCTGCAACTGTGGAAGTAGGCATAACCTTCGATGGAGGTATAGAAGAAAGATTATGTGCTTACTCCCGTACAGTGGCTCACTTTCCCACAGCAGTGAATGAGGTTTGGTTTTATGATTTGCTTTGTTTATCAGACAAATAACTAGCTAGGGAGAGTCTTGTGCAATTAAGCAGCATCCGCATTCTGATCAGTATGTTTGATTCTCTGCAGTTCAAGTGGAGAAAAGGCTATTCAAATAATTTAACTTTCTTAAGATGTCGGCGTATGCTATTTTTTCCTGGCATGTTTTGCTATTAAGCTGCTATTCTTTTTCCATTTCGTAAGCATATGCGGATGATGTTCTTTTTTTTTGCTCTGTTTTCTGTAAGTAGTTTATGCTATTGTTTAGTCACCACGACTGGATTCATGTTCGGGATCATCCATTGAAGCAGCGAGAGGTTCTAATCAAGATGTTGGCTTCGTCTACTAACATGATTTCTGAGCAGCATGATAATCATTAATGCCGGCGGACGCCAGTTGACAGTAAGAAAGTTGCAATGCTGCTATTTTACCATTTAAACGTTTGAATCTATTTGGTAATACTGAATTATTAGTTGCAACTGCATTTAATTTGGCAGAGGATGATTCGTTGCAAGATAGTCCAGATGTTGAATATAGCTCTAATGAATTCCCAATCAACGAGCAACTGCCAGTTGACAGTAAGAATGCATCATTGCTGCTATATTAGTCATTTTTTGTTGATGAATGTGTTTGTTAATACTTAAATATTATTTACAGCTACATTTAATTTAGCGAAGAATGATCCGTTGCAAGATAGTCCAGATGTTGAATTGAACCCTGCTAATTTGACCACATCGACAACTCTAGAAAAACTACATGAGGGGATGTTCTTTGGTAAAAAGTGGTATTGAGTTAAACCTTGAAAAGAAGAAAAGACAGTGCAAGTATTGTTTCAAGTTTGTGAGACATGATAAGCGAAATTGCCCGCAGAATAAAAACCGTACCAAAAACATCATCATTACTGAAGGTATGTTATGATATGATATGATATGATACCATAATCTACCATTTTTATACATATCTCGTTTTGGAAAAAAAAATTATAGATGGAGGGAATAACCAAGTAGAAGACTTAACAAATGCAGATGAGAGAGGTTTCAACGGCTAAAAAAAGATGTTTTATTATAATGTTCATACAAAACTGTTGAAACAAATGATGTTCAGCTAAAAAAAGGTGTCCGTTGACAGGTTTGAACGGCTAGATGTTGTGTTCTTGAGAGAGGTTTCAATTTCTTCACTTGTATGAAAGTACTGGGAAATGTATGTCATTGATGCCCTCCTTTGAATTAGGTTTTGTTCTTTATTCCATCAGCGTAAGTATTTTAGACTTAACTGATTGATGATTTAGCTAGTATTAGCATTATTGTGGATGCAAACATTTTGCTGTTGTATGTTTTTATATTTTACTGTATACTGTATTTTGCTGTTGTATGTTTTTATATTTCTTCTGTTCACTTTGTCTTTTTCTTTGTGATTTTCTCTCAGAAAGCATATGTGATACACTGTGTCAGGTTGGATCAATTTTCTTCAGTTGACGAAGGCCTATGATGATGGTATGAATAGATTGGAAGCCTTAGTTTCAAGAGTGCATGATATAGTCCCGTAAGCTTCAGTTCAGTCTTTAAGAATACCATTTCTATGTTCATATTTTACTAGCACTCAGTTTTCTATTTGGATCATTATTGCAGGCCCAGACTTTCCGCAGGTTCTATAAAGTTGTAAACTAACCTTTTTGGTCCATCTCTTAGCAAGTCCACCATGACAAGTAAAGAATATCCGTATGCAGTATTAGAAGCACTGCTTAATCAAAACGTGCTTCCAAAATCTTGAACCAGTCTGCTTGATTTGTTTTGGCTGTCGATTAGATTTGCAGAAGTGAGAAATAAGATTTTGATTTGTTTGTGGCAGTGTTCTTGGCTTGGATTTAAGCATGAATTGAGAGACTGACTTGTATTTTTCCTAATATGAATCAGTGTCATATAGTAAAAGATGAAAATTAAGTGTCATATAGTAAAAGATGAAGAGTTGGCATGGAGTACTAACATTCTTGCTGTTTTACCTTGTCGAATTATGTATTGTATTGGTATTTACTGCTGAATTTTGTTCCAATGGTTTCTTGTGCTTCAGAAGTTAGAGACTTGTTCCCGACTATATCTGGAGATCACCTAGGAACTCTCGTTGATGTTACAAAATGGTTACTCTATCATGGCTCCAGAACTTGTGGAATGCTTTGAAGAAGCCAGAGTTTAATTCTGCAAAAGATAGGATTGCTGTTTTGGCTTTTGAATCCGAGAGAGAGTCTGATGACTAAATTGCTTCTGGATACAAATGTATGATTCTGGATTC
>JAOWBN010185552.1:0-28579 GCA_028565015.1 Pinguicula moranensis
TTGAGAAAAATTTCTGGATCTGCCACCACAGCTTCTGAAAAGCCTGAAACTGTGATTGAGAAACCACAGCAAAAGCCGAATGCAAAGATTGCGTCTCAGCTTGAGATAGTCGTTGATGCTGAAAGAGCTGTTAATGCAAATGCAGTTTCTGTGGCCGATGGAGTTGAAGCTCCTCCAAAAGTAACAGATGACTCCATCAACGTGCCACATGATCTTCCTGTTGTCCAGGCTCATTCATTAGAAAATGGTAAAGAGATGGAGAACAAAACTCCACTTCTGCACGAGGATTTAAACTCCAAGGTGGACAGCAACATCAAGGAGAATCATAAAATCAGAAATAGGAGATCCCTTCCAGCAAAGCAGGAGTTCAATGAAAATGCTTCACAGAACACCCCACCATGCTTGCCAAGTTATATGGCTGCCACCGAGTCAGCCAAAGCAAAGCTTAGAGCTTCAGGAACGCCCAAACTTGTTGAAGATGCAGCAGAACTAAGCCAAATTCGTCGCCATTCTTTACCTGCTTCCACGAATGGGAAATTGACTTCATTATCACCCAGGATACAGCAACCTAATGGCAAGGCAAGCAACAAAGCTAACAGATCACTGATATCCTCCAGAGATGGTAAGAAGACTAGTGGACTGAAGCTGTTCTGATTTAATCTGTTCTTTTCACTACTGATTTTTCTTGTAAATGCCTCATATCTCAGATAAGGTAGGATGGAAGAGATGAGAGCTCGTGTGATGAAAGCAGCTGAAATGCTTACATCTGTTTCTTGTGCTGGAGTCGACCTGTGGGAAATGAATGGCAGAGAAGCCTAGAACCTCCCTTTGTTTATTTGTATTATTTTTCATGTTTTCTCACTTTAGCTACTTGGAGCCGTAAGTAAAGTGTACTGATAACTGATTGTGAAGAGTTGATTTCAGAGTATATCTATCGTGTGATATTGACAGTTTGTTCAGATCCTTTCAATAATGTACGTCAACTTGTCTGTTGTTGAAGTGTGCCTGTTTGGCATCTTGTCGAATTCAATTTTTCTGGCTACCCTTCTTCAGCTACAATACGACTTTTTTCTAGCACGTGCGTCCTTGGGTGTTAAAAAAATCGATATATCGGTAATCCAATATACAATATAGATTAGTTTCACCGAATAAAGTACAGAAATGATAGGGCGCACGAAACACAAAAAAAAAGGCGAAATGATCGTTGTTTCTGTGTTAAATAGGAATGTTGTGTTTAACACGAGAGCAAAACGATCATTTCGCCCATTTTTTTGCATTTCGTGCGCTATATCATTTTTCAATAAAGTCAGGTATTGGGTGGTTTGAATTGGAATGGGTCAAACCATCACGATCCGAAGTCGGTATGGGATTGGTTTTCGCACTTTAGGGTGAAAAAAATCGAGTACCGCCATAATTTTTTTTTAAATTTAAAGTCAAAACGACATTATTTAGTGTTATTTACAACCTAAACAACGTCGTTTTTGCAGACTAAATTTTGATTCGGCGATTTCTTCGTATCAAGCTATCAATTTCATTTCATTCAACCGAATCAACCCTAACCCTTCTTGTTCTCATTTCGTTCTCGTCGTTCCTTTCTGCTTGTCGGCCAATGCTGTCAGCTATCTTGCAGTTTGCTCACCCGCTGTTTTCCGGTTGCTGCTATCTACCACTCTACCTTGCTCGCCGCAATGCAACACAATCTTGATTGAAGGATTTGTTTTGTTTTTTTTGTCTTGGATTCGTAGCTTTAAATTCGTTCTCGTTCTGTTATGGTGTATTGCTTGTGTGATTAATCCAAGTACTGATTTAAGGATTTGTTACAATTTTTTAAAAAATTAAAAATTAAAAATGATGAGTAAATCGATATTTTATCGAACCAAACCGAACGGATTACCGATCGGTATTCCCGATTGTTCAGGCCTAGATGCATTTTGTACTTGTAGTTTCAATTCATGTCAATGCAATGCACAATAGACTAAAACAAAATTGAAGGTATTGTCATCTAAAAGAATTATTTGTCAAAAGATATGCAATTTGGAGTAAGAGTTGATTCATCCTCGATATAAAATGCATAAGGCAATATGGGATGTAGAAGCTTTATTTAGAGAGCAATTTTTTGAAGGGAGGCCAAATATGCAAGACACCAACCAAAAAAAATTGTCAATGTAGATTTAATTAGAACGAATATAATAGTTAAACTAAATATGAACGAATCATACCTTTAATGCGGAAGCGTATAGAATCGTACTGTTCTGATTGATTATATCACGAAGATGAATAAAAGTCTACCAGAGCCTTTTTGTAAATCGAACACGAACTAAGAGTCTATCAGAGTTTCTTTGTAATCCACAAACTCTTCTTTGTAATCCACAAACTCATATTTCCATCTTCACAGATGATAAGACAGCAAATTGAGAGAAACTGTATATATGTAAACTGTATATATGTTTCTGGGCCTCAACACATGAGAATAAGAATTGTGTAGTAAGTAAATAGACGTACTGAACGTCCTATTTATAGATTAGAGTTTCGCAATTAATGTATAATTACATAATCGACCCTAAATCTAATTATGTAGTAGAATCTTACTCTAATTAAAATTCTTAATATTAAGTAATAAACAAATTAATTACCATAATTAATTCAATTAGAAATTTTTACATTATTTTGTCTAACAGCTCTCACTCGGCTACATAAGTCATATTACAACATACAGTTTTCAAAATCTCCCGATGCTTCATACGAGAAATGAGTCATGCGACCATAAAGTAACTAGTAGTGTGATATTAAGTCATCATCTAACTAACATGACACTTTTAAAGCGATGATACCACAAATCCTCTTCGCATCACCGATAGTTACGTATCCCTTTAAACTATACAATATTTAGTTACATACTTAATGTAACCGCCATGGCAAATATGATGAAGCTAGACATATTGTTCCTTAGACACTAATGATCATCTGTATCAACTCAATTGCTTTCATAGCATGGTCCACTGCACCATATAGATCCTAACCCTTGGATGACATACTAAAGTAGCATCATCAAACCTCAACTTTAAGCCATAACTCTAAGTCAAAGAGTAACATCTAAGTGGATAAACATATATCCATGTGATCACACAGTGCAATCAGGGGATTTTGTTGTCATTTTCACAACTATCGTTCTGACATACGAATCATAGTCGTTATAAATACATATTAGGCTTTAAAGGTTTAATATGAAAACCCAAACATTTCACATTCGATTCACTTAGAATCTCATTTCAGACCTACTTAAGCAACTGTCTAGATCATTTATCGGTCTCATCCTTCATGCTAAACAAGCATAAGGGCGATTTCCCGTGTGATAGAGCCAATCATTAATCTCTTTGTGACATTTATTGTGCCTTACTAATTGATTGCATACAAGAGAGTATTGCCAAATGAAAGAAAAACATCATTTTTTATTTCATAATAAATTGTCACAAAAATATATCTTTATTATTTACAAGATATGATCAAACCCTACGTAATCCTATACTCATGACATGAGCTCTAAACACATATGTATGAATGGGTTTGGTCATTGGATCGACGATCATCTTGTCAGTAGAAATATACTTGATGTCGATATCTGCTTTGTGGATACCGTCTCAAACAATGTGATATCTTCTTTGGATGCGCTTTGTCTTTCTATGAAACTTTGGATCCTTAACAAATTGAATTGTTATTGTATTGTCACAACTCGGCTCTAGAGGTTCATCGGGCCTCGGTATCAAATCGAGGTATTGTAGAAAGCTTCTTAGCCAGAGTGTCTCTTACACTGTTATGCTGCATGCGACATATTCTGCTTTCATATTGACAAAGCAATGCAGTTTTGCTACACCAAGATATAGCTCCTCCACCAAGAATGAACGCATATCCTGAGGTTGACTTGGATTTGTCCAAATCGCCTCCCTAATCGGCATCTGTGTATCCTCTCAGGCGTAGGTCTCCCCCTTGATAACATAAGACTAGATCGTCTGTTCCACGAAGGTAATGAAAGATCCTCTTGACTGCTTGCCAATGAGTAGGCCCCTGGTTGCTTTGGTAATAGCTCACCAACCCAACTGCGAAGCAGATGTTCGGCCGTGTACATAACATGACGTACATCAAATTCCCTATAGCACTTGTATATGGAACATTGCTCATTTCTCCCCTTTCTTTATCTGTTTTTGGGTATTGGTTGAGGCTTAGTGTCAAATCCTTATCAATTGGGGTGTCAACAGGTTTAGAGTAATGTACCTGAATTGCTCTAGGATTTTGTATATATGTCTGTTGGCACAAACCCAACATTCTCTTAGAACGATTTCTGTATATTTTCACGCCTAAGACATACCTAGCTTCACCCATGTCCTTCATCTCGAAGATGGAGGATAGTCACTATTTGGTTGCGTTGATCATTCCCATGTTGTTTTTATCCAGTAGTATGTCGTCGACAAATAAGGAGAGAAATATGATTCCTTCCTTCGTCTTTAGGACATACATGCAGTGATCTTCATCCATCATGGTGAAGCCATACAAAATAAAGGCCTCATGAAATTTGAATAACCACAACTTGGAAGACTGTTTAAGTCCATATATAGATCTTCTAAGACGACATACCTTGTCATCTTGTCCTACTAAGACAACCAACAGGTTGATCCATATAGTTTTATTCCTCAAGTATTCCATTGAGGAATGTAGTCTTTACGTCTATTTGGAGTAGTTCGAGATCCAAATGGGCAATCAGCGCGAATAGAGACAATCCTCACCACAGGAGAAAATGTCTCTTCATAGTCTATACCCTCGATTTATGTAAAACCCTTCGCCACAAGTCAAGCTTTGAACTTGTCGATTGATTCATCCGCACCGTGCTTAACCTTGAATACCTACTTGCATCCAATCAATTTTTGGGATGTGGTGGATTAACAAGTTCCCAAACCTCATTCGTTTGCATCGAGTCCATTTCATCCTTTGTGGTACTTAACCTTTTTTCTCTATTGGGTGAGTTCATAGCCTCCTGATAAGAGACGGGCTCTTCTACTTCCAAAGAAGAGCAGAAAAATATACATTTTCCTCAATCTGAAATGTATCGTCGATGAATTCTTCCGCATTCAATCATACGGATAACAAGATCTTCTACTTGCCTTGTTTGGGTTCTGCTCCAACTAGCTCCTTGGCTCGTGGGGCTGACGGTGTGAGAAGGGTCACTCCCACTAACCCTATGGTTCATGAAGCTAATTACCACATCATCATTACCTAGATTTAGAGAACTGATCTCGTTTCTAGGCATTAAATTTTGAGAACTTATCTCTCTTTCATGTTGATCATCATGTGGCAAGTTCCCACCTCAAATAGGTGGGATTACACTAATTTGGGTGGTTTAAAACAGATTCTCCCCCACACCAAGAGATAGTGACGAGTCATGTTGCAACTCATACAACTAACCATCTTGTTTTATTTCTTTGATAGAGAAGTGATCCTCTAGGAATTCGACATTGCGATCGTCGATTTTAGTCATGCCCCCATTTGGGTATTCATCGAACATTACATATATTTTTGAATATCCGGGGTATGGAATAAACACCCTCTTGGTTGCTCTTGGACCAAGTTTGCAATGTTGATGGGTTGGATTGTGCACATATTCCGCCAAACCCCAATGTCCCATATGGTCCAAAATTAGTTTCCTTCCATTCCATAACTCATATAAAGTGGTGGGCACACTCTAGCTTGGTATTATATTAAGGATGTATATTGTCGTGAGCAATGCATCTCCCCAAAAGTTAATGGATAGGTTGGTTTGCGCCATCATAAACCTATTCATATCAAGCAAGGTGTGATTCCTACGTTCTGCAATATTGTTTTGCTGCGGGGTATAAGAAATGATAAGTTGTCTTACTGTGCCCTTTTCATCACAATACCCTTTGAACATATTAGAAAGGTATTTGTGACCTCGGTCGGTTCAAAGAATCTTAACTCTTCTATCCAACTGGTCCTCTACTTCTGCTATGTAGCTTCTGAACACATTAAGTGCTTCGTGGCCATGAGAAAACAAATACACGCGCCCAAAACGCAAGTAATTGTCTATGAAGGTGATGAAATAAGAAGCCCCATGGCGTGCTTTCACGCTCATGGATCCGCAAATGTCGGAATGTATTAATTCTAATGGACTTGAGCCTCGAGAAGCCTTATCAAAAGGCTTCTTGCTAGCCTTGCCAGCTAAGCAAGGCTCACACACACATGCAACTTAGCCTTAGTGAATTGGTTTAATATACCGCACTTAACAAGTTTGTTTAACCTATCTTGGTCAATGTAACCAAGTCTAGCATGTCATTTAAAGATTCAAAAGTTATGTCATTGTTGGAAACTAAGGTTATGAATGAATCAAATTGAATCGTTCATCCAAATCAAGAATGCAAAAATCATGTTTGTATGAGTCGTGACCAAACACATCGTCACCCTACTCAATTTTCATTCCACTAGGATGAAAACTAAATGAAAAACCTAATTCTAGCAAAGAAACAACTGAAACTAAATAACAGCAGACTCTCGACACATAGATTGTGTCGTGTAACAGCAATGTGTTCTCGCTACGAAGTTGAAGCTTGTAGGTGGAAATACTGATGATATCCTCTTCACTGTCGTTCCCCATGGTTATGCTTCATGTTCCGGTGCCACAACAATAAAACTCGACAAATCCAGCACGGTCATTCACTACGTGCTGGGACGTTCCTGAATCAACAATCCATTTAGGAAAGGAGCTAGCAACTAATGCATGGGAGCAAACGCATAATTTGGGGTTATTTGGAGAGTAATGTATCTTTTTAGGCTAGGAACAGTCCCGAGAGTAGTGTCATTTCTTATCGCAATTATAGCACTTCACACGTGTCATATTTTTGGACCGTTAGCCTTGGGTTGTTTAGTGATTTTCTTTATTTGAAATTTTTTTTGAGTATTATTTGCTGACTTACCAAATTTCTTGTTTCTCTTAGGGTTCTCCCATAAGTAATAAGAACTTTGGCAGGGAGTGCGCAACCTCGCACGCTCTTGTCTTCAAGCTCTAGATTCTTAGATATGTCAGCGAATGTCTTGATGTTCACGTCATGATTTATCAAAATTTTGAAGGAAGTCCAACGTCTATCTTCCCTTTCATCAGGTAGTTAACGGGTCATATTATTCACATGTTCAAACTCAGAAATATCGATCCAGACAGCCTTGAGATCACTAAGCATGGTACTCATCGCAAATCAATCTTGTACTGAAACCAATTTAGATGCAAGGTATGGAGCCGTGTAGCTGATGTTTGACCGTATTTCTCCTTGAGTTTGTCCCATACGGACTTGGCCGTGGGCTCTATATCGTACTTGTAAATCAGGTTTTCATGCATTATGTGCAACACAACATAGCATGCTCTACAATCCTTCATGACCCATGCTTCGTAGGTTGGTAAGATTTTTGATGATTCTTTCATGGTTATATGCTCAAGGACATCTTTCTCGTGCAGGAGATACTAAATCTTCCTGTACTAGATGTCATAGTTTAATCCATTTAACTTATCACTGGAAGAAACCTCATTGTCAGACTAGGGGATGCCATTTCAACTAGTATATTTTAAGAAGGACATTAGACACAATTTTAAAATTAAATTTTCTGTGAAGATTTTTGGATTGTATTGTACGTTTTAAAATTTTGCTAGGCTCATAATCATCGCGTTCTTCATAACCAAAAATTTCTAGAAAAAATTAGCTTTCATTTATTAAAACAAATTCAGGCAAAATATAAACGAATTGGCACATGTAATTGTTAATTGTAACAATTCGGTGATTTTTCGCTGTAGAGCATTATTTTATTTGTTCTAGCCAAAATAATTTGCACAAATGAATTGTCAACGTATAAGAATTCGATTTTCTTTTAACCATAGTTAAAGAAAAATTTTCAAACTATCAAAAGAATCTGAATTGGTTCAGATTGGGATCCTTAACCAATTCGGTAAGTACCCAGGTAGCTGATCCCGTACTATACTTCCAATGATCAGCTGCCTAGACAGTATTATTATTCGTCATGAAAGATTCAGATGTATGGAGTCACAATGATCTCACTTAATAATCATCCCTATACAACCTCTCATGAGCACGATTAATGCGAATTTCTTTTGAAATTCGAAATAATAATGATAATATGATTTTGATTACCATCATTTAATTATTAACACAAAGTTAATAATTATTTGTTCATTAATTTTATTTGTTGGAAAAATATTCTCTAATAAAATTAATTCCTAATTCACATAAGCATGCTTGGAATTAAAATTGCACTTAGCATAGTATTCCTAATCATGCATACTAAGAATTAAATCATACTAAGCAAAATAAATTTAATTCCTAATCAGGGATACTAAGAATTAAATTGCAATGAGCAAAATAAATTTAATTTCTAATTATGTATGCTAAAAATTAAAAAAAATTAATTGCACTTTGTAAATAAAAATATATAATTCCTAATTCATGCATACTAGAATTAATACATTTAACATATAAATGCCATTTGGATTTTAAAACATTTAATCAAATTAATTGAATTTAATTGGCCCAATAAATCAATTTTTGTGTATTTAGTAATTATGAAACTAATTCATGATTATTACGTAAAAAAAACTGTAAGAAATAAAACAATCCGTAAGATTCGTAAGGCATAGAATTTAAATATTACACGGCCATAGTATTCTCAATTTTATAAAGTAGATTAACAAATAATCAAACATAATCGGATACGAAACTTGACTCTAATACCAAGATCTAATTAGAATGGATCTAATAATGAATAAATACGACAACAGATTTTTTTATCTTTAATGAGGAATCATATAGAACCGTACTTTACGCTTGATTATATCACGAACACGAAGATGAGTCTACCAGAGTCTACTTGTAATCTGAACACGAACAAGGAGTCTATCAGAGTCTCTTTGTAATTCACGAACTGGGATCTCTGCCTTCATATATGATAATGCAGGAATTTGAGAGAAACTGTATATATTTTTCTGGGTCTCAGCACATGAGAATATGAATAATGATGTCGTAAATGGGCGTACTGAACGCCCTATTTATAGGGAGGAATTGGTGTTCAACCTAATTATGGTGACAAAATCCCACCATAATAAGAACTCTCAATATTAGATAAATAACTAATAATTACTCATAATTAGAGTAGTAAAATCCTACTCTAATTAAAATTCTTAATATTAAGTAATAAACAAATCAATTAACCATAATCAATTCAATTAGATATATTTACATGATTTTGTCTAACACACCAACACATATGCTACTACCTTATTCTTAGCGTTCTTTCATCTCTCTTCTACGATTCCACTAACAGCATAGCCTAAGTACGTACTTCTTTTGTCACCATTTTCTCAATAGAGCCTCTGAATCCTTTGTACCACTATTGCATAGAATCCATTGTTTCTTCTCTAAGCAGATGCTTCACTTTGGCTATGATATCTCCGAGGTTATAATTAGGTATGAAGGTACTCCATCCCGTTCCAATTTCCTTCACTTCCATTCACGAGAACCACTGGTATGATAGGCATGTACCTGTTATCATGGATAACGTTACGATACAAATCATCCGACAATATTCTCGCATATCCAGACATGTTTAGGTACTCACCAGTTGGTTCAATTAATTGGCTATCTTCATTTAAATAGTCAAGGGGAATATCCTCCGGCTTTGAAAACAGAAACCGGGTAATAGGAGAAAGCTGTGTAAATATAACTAGCACTGGCATGGTCCTTACAACCTTCATAACATCAGGGTATATGTTATTGAGGGTTTATGCTAATAATGTATTAGATAAAAAAATGACTCTATTATATTTTAATGCCTATATTAATGGAGTTAATGAAAATCAATACATAAAATGACGCAATGTATTTTGGGTTGCAACGAAACATCCTATTTATATAATTACAAGGGTAAGGTTGCGTATATTTGAACCCCATACCCCGATTTGGTTGAGAATATATTGGATATATTTTTGTTGTTCTTGTATTCCGACTGATAACAAAAGGCCAACTATTAGCAGAGTATAACATTCTCTAGTCATTTGATCCCATTTACGTGAGCAATCAATAATTGATTGGCCAATACCGAATATCGAAAATATTTGGTAATGAATTTTCGATATCAATATTGTACCAAAATTTTTCGATTCAGTATTTTGGTATCGGTTTCGATTTTGGTATTTACTGAAAATTCAAAATATTTTTCTATTTTTAATATTTTTTTTATCAATTAAAAATAAGATAAGAAAATTTGACAACAAATGACGTTGTTTAGTATTTTAAATAAAAAATAAAAAATATTTTGGTATAAATTTTATCAATACTGAACCAGTAAAAATTGATACCCTATCGAAAATGTTTAGTCATAATTTCTTTATTATCGACACCGATATCAAAAACCAAATTACCTAAAAAATATTTGTTTTTGATATTGTATCAATACGATTTTCGATATTATTGATTTTTTTGATATTTTACTCACCCAAAGTTGGATTAGGTAGTGGGATAACACTATCCTCCTTTTGGATAACTGTGGGTGTATTTTGAAATGAAAAAAATGCACAACTTGATTGGTACATACCTTTTGACGGTGTATCGGATGGCTGGTATAATTTAAAATTGTTTGGTGTCGTAGTATAACATTAGGATAGCTATGTCACGTCATTCATTTCTGTGTTGAATTGCATATTCAACCCTCGTACCTTTATATAAATACCCTAAAATTGTTGGTATCTCTACCGCTCCCAATTTCTTTCATTTTTCCCGCTTGTTCACAATTCTTATTCGCGATTATATCGTTTCCCCCACCTCTGATCATTTCTAAGCATTCATGATGCACTCGCAGTCCATACACAAGGTTATCACTCCGGTTGTACAAGCGACAACATGCGACAACAAAAAAGTTGAAGAAAGGGGCGATGACTTAGGGAGAAAAATAGTGACGACTTTGGGAGAAAAAGGGGCGATGAAAGGGTCTCTTGAACGTCTAAATCGAGGCGACATTCCAGCGTTCCCCATAATAATAGACGACGTACCTCTTGTAGTTGCGGAGGTAAAGGTCGATACTTTGAACCCAACTATGATCACCACAACCACACTCGACCTCACTGCAACAACTTCATTTTCTAGCTACTTTAAGGCACGCGACTTGGTCACTGATCTAGTGTCCGCAGAGACATCTCATCTGTTGAGCTTGAAGCGTCTACCTCGGTGCATACTATGGTACATTTACTACCTACTCGAGTGAGGTCCTGCATAAACCAATTACTTAGGATTTGTTGTGTTGGTTTTTCTGTTTGTAGATCTAATTAGAATGGATCTAATAATAAATAAATACGACAACGGATTCATACCTTAATGCGGAAGCGTATAGAATCGTACTGTTCCGTTTGATTATATCACGAACACAAACAGGAGTCTACCAGAGTCTCTTTGTAATCCACGAGCTCAGATCTCTGCCTTAGCAGATGATTAGACAACAATTCGAGATAAACTATATTTGTGGGTCTCAGCACATGAGAATATGAATAATGGTATGAGTAAATAGGCATACTGAATACCTAATTTATAGGGAGGAATCAGAGTACAATCCTAATCATGGTGGCAGAATCTTACCATAATAGAACTATAAATATTAGGTAATTAACAAATAATTACTTTTAATTAGAGTAACAGAATACTACTCTAATTAGATTTCTTAATATTAGGTAATAACCAAATCAATTACCATAATTAATTCAATTAGACATATAACATATATATTTTGTCTAACAGCTCTCACTCGGCTACATAAGCCGCATTACAAAATACGGTTTTCAAAATCTCCCGACGCTTCATACAAGAAATGAGTCGTGCGACCATAAAGCAACTAGTAGTGTCATATTAAGTCATAATCTAACTAACATGACACTTTCAAAGCGACGATACCTAAATCATTTATGCATCATCGATAGCTACATATCCCTTTAAGCTATACAATATTTCGTTACATACTTAATGTAACCGCCATGGTAAATATGGTTAAGCTAGACAGATTATTCCTTAGACACTAATGACCATCCGTATCAACTCGACTGCTTTTCTAGCATGGTCTACTGGACTATATAGATCCTAGCCCTTGGATGACATACTAAAGTCGCATCATCAAGCCTTAACTTTAAGTCATAGCTCTAAGTCAAAGAGTAACATCTAAGTGGACAAATGTATGTCCATGTGATTACACAATAACAATCAGGGGATTCTTTTGTCATTTTCACAAGGTCGTTCTGCAGCACACGCAATATGATATGTGTGTCATGGCATGACTCCACTTAGGTGATCATATCACTCACTTATGCCAAGAGAATCGTAGCCGTTGATAAAACACACTTAGTTTTTATCCTCTACATTCGGCTTTAAAGCTTTCATGTGAAAATCCAGACATTTCATATTCAATTTCACTTAGAATCTCATTTCAAACCTACTGAAGGGACTATCCAGAATATTTACCAGTCTCATCCGTCATGCTATGCATGGATAATGGCAATTTCCCGTGTGATAGGTCCAATCATTAAGCTTCTTGTGACATTTTTTGTGCCTTATTAATTGATTGCATACACGAGAGTATAGCTCAAATGAAAGAAAACGTAAATTTCATTTCATAATCAACTATTACAAAAATATGTCCTTATCGTTCAAAAGATGTGATCAAACACTATGTAATCCTAGACTCATGACATGAGCTCTAAACACATCTCTAGGAATGGGTTTGGTCATTGGATCAACAATCATCTTGTCGGTAGGAATATACTTGATAATTATTTCCACTTTGTTGATAGTGTCTCGAACAAAGTGGTAGCGTCTCTAGATGTGTTTTGTCTTCCTATGGAATTTTGGATCCTTAGTGAACTGAATTGCTGCAGTATTGTCACAGTTCAGCTCTACAGGCTCATCGAGCCTCGAAGTTGAATTGAGGTTATGTTGGAAACTTCTGAGTCAGAGTGCCTCTTGCATGGCTACACTGCACACGCAATATTCTACTTCCATGGTTGACAAAGACATGCAGTCTTGTTTCTCGCTACACCAAGATATAGCTCCTCCACCTAGGATGAAAGCATATCCAGAGGTTGACTTGGACTCGTCCAGGTTGCCTCCCCAATCAGCATCCGTGAATGCCTTTAGACGCAGATCTCCCCCTTGATAACATATAACTAGATCGATCATTCCACGAAGGTAACAGAAAATCTTCTTGATTGCTTGCCAATGAGTAGGCCCCGGATTGCTTTGGTAATGGCTCACCAATATAACCGCGAAACAAATGTCTGGCCGTGTACATAACATAGCGTACATTAAACTCCCTATAGCGCTTGCACAAGGAACATTGCTCTTTTCTTCCTTTTCCTTATCTGTTTTTGGGCATTGATCAAGGCTTAATGCCAGACCCTTATCAACAGGGGTGTCAACGGGTTTGGAGTAATGCATTCTGAATCATTCTAACATTTTATTTATGTATGCTTGTTGAGGCAAACCCAACATTCTCTTTGAATGATTTCTGAATATCTCTATGCCTTGTACATACCTAGCTTCACCCATGTCCTTCATCTCAAAGAAGGAGGATAGCCACTGTTTAGCGGCGTTGATTATACCCATGTTGTTTCCATCCAGTAGTATGTAGTCGACATATAAGGAAAGAAACATCATTTCGTCCTTTGTCCTTAAGAGATACACGCAATGATCTTCATCTATCACGGTGAATCCATACGAAGTAATAGCCTCATGAAATCTGAAGTACCACAATCTGGAAGACTGTTTAAGTCCATATATAGATCTTTTAAGGCGTCTTGTCCTGCTGAAACGAACCCAACAGGTTGATCCATGTAGATTTATTCCTCATTCCATTGAGGAATGCAGTCTTTATGTCCATTTGGAATAGTTTGATATCCAAATGGGCAACCAGGGCTAAAAGTAGATGAATAGAGGCAATTCTCACCACAAGAAAAAATGTCTCTTCATAGTCTATACCCTTGATTTGGGTAAAACCTTTCGCCACAAGTCGAGCTTTGAACTTTTTGATTGATACATCCGCACCGCGCTTAATCTTGAATACCCATTTGCATCCAATTGGTTTTCGGCGATATGGTGGATCAACAAGTTTCCAAATCTCATTTCTTTGCATCTAGTCCATTTCATTCTTCATGTCACTTAGCTATTTTCTCTATCGGGTGAGTCCATAGCCTCTTGGTAAGATGTAGTCTCTTCTACTTCTAAAGGAGCGTAGAAGAATACATTTTCCTCAATCTAAAAGTATCGTCGAGGAATTCTTCCGCGTTCACTCATTTGGATAACATGATCTTTTACTTGCCTAGTTGGGGGTCTGCTCCCATTAACCCTTTGGTTCGTGGGCCTGACGGTGTGAGAATGACCGCTCCCACTAAACTTATGGTTTTGAGGCTCGTTATCACATCGTCATTGTCTAAATTTTGAGAACTGATCTTGTTTCTAGGCATGAAATTTTGAGTACTTACCTCTCTTTTATGTTGACCCTCATTTTCGTTAGGAATGAAGTTTGGAGGACTTACCTTTCTTTCATGTTGTTCCTCATGTGGCAAGTTCCCATCTCAAATAGATGGGGTTACACTATTCTGGGTGGTTTGAAACATATTCTCCCCACCACCAAGAGATAGTGACAAATCTTGTTGGGAACTGAGATAGTGCAACTCATACAACTGACCATCCTATTTAATTTCTCCGATAGTTGGGAACTGATCCTCTAGAAATTCGACATTGCGACTATCGATTTAAGTCATGCCCACATTTGGGTATTTGTAGAACATCACATATCCTTTTGAATGCTCGGGTATCGAATGAACACCCTCTTGGTTACTCTTGGACCAAGTTTGACATGTTGATGGGTTGGGTTGTGCACATAGCCCGTCGAACCCCATGGCTGCATATAGTCCAAGATTGGCTTCCTTCCATTCAATAATTCATATGGGGTGGTGGGCACACTCTTGCTTGGTACTCTATTGAGGATGTATATTTCCGTGAGTAACACATCTCCTCAAAAATTAATGGATATGCTGGCTTGCGCCATCATAGACCTAACCATATCAAGCAAGGTGTGATTCCTATGTTCTGCAACACCATTTTGCTGCGGGGTATAAGGAATTGTAATATGCCTTACTATGCCCTTTTCATCACAATACTCTTTGAAAAAATCAGAAAGGTATTCACGACCATGGTCGGTTCAAAGAATCTTAACTCCTCTGTCCAACTGGTTCTCTACATTTGCTACATAGCTTCTAAACACATCAAGTGCTTTGTGGTGATAAGACAACAGATACACGCGTACGAAACACAAGTAGTCGTCTATGAATGTGATGAAATAAGAATCCTTATAACGTGCTTTAAAACTCTTGGGGTCCATAAATGTTGGAATGGATTAATTCTAATGGATTTGAGGCTCGAGAATACATACCGAAAGGCTTCTTGCTAGCCTTGTCAGCTAAGCAAGGTTCACACACAGACAACTTAGCCTTTGTGAGTTGGTTCAATAGACCGCACTTAGCAAGTCTATTTGACCTATCTTGACCGATGTGAGCAAGTCTAACATGCCATTTAACAGATTTATAAGTTGTGTCATTATTGGAAACTAAGGCGAAGGATGAATGGAAACTAAGGCAAGGGATGAATTGATATAATCGTTATAGATATCATCCAAACCAAGAATGCAAAAACCATGTTTGTATGAGCTATGACCAAACACATTGTCACCGTACTCAATTTTCAATCCACTAGGACAAAAATTAAATGAAAAACCTAATTGTAGCAAAGAAAAAACTGAAACTAAACAACAACGGACCCCTGGCACATAGATTGTATCGTGTAACAGCAAAGTGTTCCAGCTACAAAGCTGGAGCTTGGAGGTGCCAATACCGATGACATCCTCTTCACTGCCATTTTCCATGGTCACGCTCCGTGTTTGAGTGCCACAGTGATGAAACTCGACAAATCAACCACGGTCATTCACTATGTGTTGGGACGCTCCTAAATCAACAATCCATTTATAAAGGAGTTAGCAACTAATGCATGGGAGCAAACGCATAATTTGGGGTTATTTGGAAAGTAAAGTACCTTTTTAGTCTCGAAACAGTCCCGAGAGTAGTGACCTTTATTTTCGCAGTTATAGTACATCACACGCACCATATTCTTGGGGCCATTAGCCTTGGGTTGTTTAGTGATTTTCTTTCTTTGAACAAAGTTCTGAGTCTTCTTTGCTGACTTACGAGGTTCTTTTTTCTCTTAGGGTTTTTCCCATGAGTAGCAAGAACTTTGGCAGGGAGTGCGGAAGCTCGCAGGCTATCTTATTGAAGCTCAAGATGCTTGGATATATCAGCGAATGTCTTGATGTTCACGTCATGATTAATCCAAGTTTTGAAGGGAGTCCGGCGTCTATCTTCCCTTTCATTAGGTAGTGAACGAATCACATTATTTACCTGTTCGAACTCAGAAATATCGATCCCGCCAGCCTTGAGATCACGAAGCATGGCATTCATGATGCGGAGGTGTTCAGATATAGATCGACTCAAATCAATCTTGTATTAAAGCCAATTTAGGTGCAAGGCACGGATCCTTGTAGATGATGTTTGTCTGTATTTCTCTTTGAGTTTGTCCCATATGGACTTAGCCATAGGCTCTATATCGTACGTGCCAATTAGGTCGTCATGCATGGAGTACAACATAGGATAACATGCACTGCGATCCTTCTTATCCCATGCTTTGTAGGTTGGTAAGGTTTTTGCTAGTTCTTCCATGGTTATGCTCAAGAACGTCTTTCTCGTGCAGGAGATACTGAATCTTTTTGGACCAGATGTCATAGTTAATCTAGTTAACTTATTACTAGAAGAGAGCTCGTTTATCATACTAGGGGGTGCCATTCTGCAAGTATATTTCAAGAAGGACATTAAGCCCAATTTTAAAATTAGATTTTCTGTGAAGAATTTTGGATTATGTTATGCGTTCAAAAATTTTGTTAGGCTCATAATCATCACGTCCTTCATAACCAAAAGATTTTTGGGAAAATCTAACTTTTACATATTGAAACAAATTCAGGCAAAAAACACATAGTAACACAGCGAGCCAAATGGATTGGCACATGTAATTGTTAATTGTAACAAGTCGATGGTTTTTGCCATAGAGCATTTTTGGTTTAATTTTAATTTGTTGTAGCCAAAATAATTGGCACAAATAAATTGTTAGCGCATAACAATTTGATTTCTTTTAACACATAGTTAAAGGAAATTTTTTGAAACTATCAAAAGAATCTGAATTGGTTCAGATGAGATCCTTAACCGATTCGGTAAGCACCCAGGTAGCTGATCTCGTACTATAATTCGGTGATCAGGTGCCTAGACAGTGCTACCATTCCTCGTGAAGAGTCCAAAAATCTGGTGGAGTCACAATGGTTTTACTTAACAACCAGCCCTAAACAACCCCTAACGAGCACGATTAATGCTGATTTATTTTGAAATTCGAAATAGTGATGGTAATATGATTTCTTTAATTCTTGTTACTATTACAGATCATTCACTACGTGCTGGGACGCTCCTAAATCAACAATCCATTTAGGAAAGGAGTTAGCAACTAATGCATGAGAGCATTACTATTTCGAATTTCACGAAATAGTGATGGTAATATGCTGATTTCTTTTGAAATTCATGTTACTATTCACAATTTGTAATGAACATAATCAGATCCGGAACCTAGTTTCGATACCACTGTAGATCTAATTTGAACGGATCTAATAATAAATAAATATGACAACAGATTCATACCTTAACGCAAAAGCATATAGAACTGTACTGTTCCTGTTGATTACATCACGAACACGAACAGGAGTCTACCAAACTCTTCTTGTAATCCACGAACTCAGATCTCTGCCTTTGCATATGATATTATGGGTCTCAGCACATGAGAATATGAGTAATGATGTAAATAAATAGGCATACTGAATGTCTAATTTATAGGGAGGAATTGGAGTCAAATTCTAATTATGGTGACAGAATCCTCATAATAAAGACTCTCAATATGAGGTAATTAACAAATAATGACTTCTAATTAGGGTAATAGAATACTACTCTAATTAGAATTCTTAATATTAGGTAATAAATAAATCAATTACCATAATTAATTTAATTAAACATATAACATATATATTTTGTCTAATACTGTTGTTTAATGTTAACATGTTTATGGTGTGCAAAGTGGTGGTGGACAATGAGTTTGTAAACCTGAACAGTTTTTGGGTTTTGGTTTTGTACAGATGCTAGCATCTTGGTAGGTTGTATAGCAAGTGCAATTGACCATGTCTGTGTACAATGTTGAGGTTAGACTATTTTTGCAACAATATATGGTGTCGTTTTTAGGCAATGCTGCTTAGTCCGTTTTATACTTGAACAATATTTTGTGAAACATGAATAAATTTTGTTTTGTGACTCCATGCTGATTAATCTATTTTTCCACATAACAATTGATAACGTTGCCCTATTAACACAACTTAATACAGAAATAACAAACACTAGCATGCACATGAATAACATAAGACCATGCTAGGTCAATGATAAAAAAACCTATTCATAAAACCCAAAATTAAACCCTAACGTATTCAGACTAAAGTTTTCCCCGAAGAATAATTGCATAAAATCAATATCATGGTCCAGATTGTGCCATAAGCAGAACTGTCCCTCGTTCATAACAAGATGATTCACAAGTTTCACCTTGTGCTTGAAGGACAATTCATCCATCTCAGCCAGATCTTTGAGGATCCTGGTGGTCTTCTGTACTTGGAATCACCCAATAATTTATCTTCTTGGGCGGATAACAGCTTCTCTGCCTTGGCAAACACAGTATCATCCTGTTCAAGTGTGTACTCCTCCTTATTATAGAAGGTTGGCTGGCCGCTCAAGTGTGTACTCATTGAAGTTTTCCTCTGATTGCTGTTACTGCCACTCGTTTCTACATTAACTGTTAAAGGTTTCAGCTCAAGTGGGACAGTTTTCTTTGGTTGAGAAGAATCACCACCTCCCTCCTCATTTGTGGCGGACAGATAAGCATCCAACATGCCTCGTTCATATTCAGATGTTGGGGCCTCATAACGTTTCATCTTCAGCATTTGTATGATCCCGGGCACCTGAACCTTGCGCTAAACACTTCCTGAAGAATTCACACCAAGCCTCATAGTGGGAAAAATATTTTCCTCTCAGAGACTTGAACTTGTTGCTCATCTGCATCAAATCCAATTTTAGTGGATTAACATAAACGTACACACCCATATACCACAATGTATTCAGATGGACAAACCTTTGCAGACTCAAGTCACATTTCCTCATTGTCAATAACCGCCGTGTGTGTCTCCTGATCAATGGAAGCTCTACTTAGTTTGGTGAACTCATGTAGAAAGCACCAATCTTTGCTCTTGTTATGCATCTTGTTCTCCACATTTTTTCCAATGATCCTACTGCCTCAGATTATTTGTCTAATCCTTCCAGCACACTTATTGTGCACTCCCCTCGTCCACCATTGACCAACATTATAACCTTCCAAATCTAGTTCCTTAAGAGCATGCACCATTGCCTTCTCTTTGTCCACAGTGAAATAGACTTTTCGATCTTTTGGTTGTACTTCTTTTTCTCGCTCTCATGCCTGTTTCTTTGGAGATAACTTGTGTGAAGTTGCTGGGCTCCTGAAAAGTTTTTTTTTTGCCTATGACTTGGAAGTTTAAGTCAAGGAGTATCTTCGTGGTACTCAGTGTCACCCTCCACAGGGTAAGCCAAATCAGTGTTGTATTTGAGTTCCATCGACAGATCCCTGGTGACAAGAATCACATAAAATACGAAGAATACTACTTCATATTCTTCATAACTCATCAACTGAATGATAACCAACAATATAACAACACATAGTATGTAAATCTCGTGCAAACACATAACATAGTGAATAAAGTCCAGCAAACAAATCTCGTGCAGCCACATAAACCTAGTAAAATCAACATGCAACTGTTTCGTTGTTCGACAAAACATGAAAATAGACAAATCCTGTGCAGACACATATTATAGTGAATAATGTTCAGCAAAAAAATCTCGTGCAGCCACATAAACCTAGTGAAATCAACATGCAACTGTTTTGTTGTCCGACAAAACATGAAATAGACAAATCTCGTACTAATCAAACAGAATAACCGAGTAGGTTATGGTTTATCCTGGATTTACCTACACATTTGTGAGACTGCATATATTAGATTTGTAGGGTTGCAAAGATCTGAAACCACAAATTAGGGCTACGGAGATTATAGATTAGGTTCTTGACAACGGTAGGATGATGAACACACTATAGTAAAGCCAATATCTACGATCTTCGCCATCAAAATTGAACCTTTGCCAGAAAATCATTTTGTACGGGCAAATTTGGAGAGCTTGCATTGTCTGCAAAAAATGAGAAATGTGAGGGATACTACAAATCCAGTCGTGAAATGGAATATTTATACGGTAACCACATTCGTAAATATGTTGTTAAACCAGAGGCTAAGTTGGTAATTAGTACACGGGACGAGTGGGTGATAAGTCTATCCATCTAAAATCGGGGTGATAACTTTTCGAGGTTAGCATCGAGTTATCCTGAGTTGATATATAACTCGACTAGGCTGGGGATTACGCGAAGATGTGTACAAAACAATATATGCATGCGAATAACTCGTAAAATCACCAATTTATCACTGATTTACCTGTATACCAAATGCACTATAAGTGTACCAAACTAACTATTTGGTAATAGAAGATTTGCATTGTTGCTCCCAATAAAATCTTGAGCCATGCCAATTATGTCTCTCGCAAGACTATGCTCGATATGATGGGTGTGATGGCAGAAATGAGAAGAATTATGAAGACAATGAGAAGAAGACAACAGGTGGCAGAAATGGGTATGGGTCAAAGCTGACGAATATTTTCGTAGATGGAAGAGACAGAAGATACAAGAAAGTATTAATTTGCTTTTCGTATTAGTAATGGTTTTGTTTCCTTGGAGATTCCTTAAATGAGTTCTCATGTCGATCTAATACTCACAAACCTTCTTGCAATTTCTTTGCTTGCCTATGGTATAGTATCAATACTAACATGTCCTTGAATTCTGAAAGTTTTCTCTAACGACATGTCAACAAAATCGAATCCTAATATAACAAAATGCAGAGATTCTGAGAATTGGATTAGATTACTTTCAAACCAGACTTGGCTAAATTTAGCATGGTTTACTTCGAAGAGGATGTCGTATCCCTCATGAAGAAGCGTGTAATTGATGGATGCCTTGGAAGACTGATATATTCTTCATCTGTTTTCTTGAGGTCTTTCCTCTGCTTGAGTTCTGCCCACTCGTCAATATTCTTCATTATATCAGATTTGGCCATTGCATAGGATAGATGAGTTTGATAACTTCAGATACAAATACTAAAGAGTGCTGGACTGGTGGTTTTTATTGTTAGACTAGGCAAAGGTTTAGTCAAGATTGTCATGCTTGAAAATAAGAAAGTGATCCCTAAAAATAAGGGATCACTTTCTTATCACAATCTCCCCAATCACGTGTAGGATTTTCTTGTCTCAATTACACTTTATAAAACATGTGTAAACCATGTATTAATGTAGTTTTTCTGTCTACTTCTAAATCCTCAATCCAATATGGTATCAGAGCGATGGTTCTTAATCCCCTGGATCTAAACCTTCAACTCATCATCTACCTCAAACATACCTCTCCCCAAATCTACTTTCAATGGCTGGAGACCATGCCACCAACTCCCAGATATCCGAGGTTGCCACACCACACGTGTGCCCTCCATCGGATTCCTTGATTGAAAAATTCACAACCATCCTAAATCAATTTCAACCAACTGAATCCAGCAACCCAATTCCTATCAGCATGAAATTGACCAATCACAACTACCCCTTATGAAGTCGCCTAGCCAAAATGACTGTCGGAGGCAAGGGTAAATTACATCACTTAACAGATGATCCACCTCCTAAAGGAACATCTGAATTTAAGAAATGGGAGAAAGTTGAATTGAACGTATGTACAAGTCTACTTAATGCCATGGATCTCGTTCTTGTGGATCGCTATGCACCCTATCCATCCGCAAAAGCAATTTGGAATGTCCTAAACACCTACAACAGTGGTGGCGACAAATTAGAGCTATTCGACTTATCCGTTCGAGCAAATCGTATGGTCCAACACAAAAACAATTTTGAAGAACTATACATGACACTACAGAGAATCTGACAGGAGGTGGATCGGCGACAGCCGAGTGCGCGAAAAAATATAGTCATGTTCAATCAATTGAGGCAAGAATCTCGATTATTTCAATTTCTTGCCTCAATTGATCAAGAATTTGATGAAATCAAGAGGGACATTCTGAAATCCGACCCTTTGCCTTCCGTGGAATCAGCCTAAGCAGCCGTTCGCCGTGAAACCGCGCGAATCCAGATTCTAAACCCGGGTCACAATAGTCACGACGATTCTCACGGTGTGGGTAGCGGATTAATCGCTAAAACACGGTCAGAAGTGGGTAAAAACACAACCAGATCATCATTCCACGGATCTGACACAGACAAATCCAAACTATGGTTCATGAGATGTGAAAAATCGAGACATTCTATGGATTAGTGTTTCAAAGTTATCGGTCATCCATACTGGTTTTTTAAAGAAAAAAACAAAAGGGGCAGCGCCACCACCACCACGGGATGAGCAGCGGCGGCATGTCGTCGCCATCTGATTTTGGCGCTACAGCGACTGGAAGTCGCAATACGCTCGAGCAGAAGGAAGATGCAGGTGATTCAAGCGTCTGTTTTCAGCCCTTGTATTTGAGTCCCTGGAATCTAATAACTTTTGTAGATAAGTCCCTATCAAATAATTCTCTGTCCGACCGGTCCTCCAAGAATGGAGATTTGATGATACGGCCTTCAACGAATTTGCCTTTAAAAAGGGCACCCTCGAGTTTTCCATTTCCTCAAAATACGACCCCAAATTTGCCATTTTTTCCGAAATCACCCCCAAACCCAATCCATTTTACAAACAAACCCACAAGTCTCTGATTATTCCGCAAATGCCCCAACAGTTTTCAAAAATCCTAAATCAGTCCCCACAACTTTCAAATTAAATCATCCCTCAACATTCCCAAACTCAAATAACCAATCCTCACACTCCTCAAAATCACAAACACACTACAAAAACCCAAAAAATTCAACAATTTTTCCTACCTCCAATTTTTTTCGTCCGGGGTGCTTTGACTTTGAATATGTTCCAGAAAATATGGACCCACAGATCTCTGTATCTTATTCTTCCCGGACTACACAAGATTCATCACATAACAGGTGGCTTATTGATTTCAAGTCCACAGACACTGACAAATGTGGCATCCGATATTATTATTCCATCTGCACCCACTAAGCAATTTATTCACATTGCTAATGGGTGTGTCTCCCCTTTCACCGGTGGAGGAATGTAGAAGTCTCTTCAAATTTTACACTAAAAAATTACCTATATGTTCCATCACTTTCATGCAAACTCCTATAGATTAGTCACGTAAATCACGAATTAAATTGTCGTGTCCTCATATATCCTCGTTTTTGCTTATTACATGATCTACGGACTCGGGAGATTATCGGGCGTGGCACTGAACATGATGGGCTGTACTAATTGGATGACTTGACTGCGTCTGGCAATGTATTTAGCACATCTGGCTCTACTGATCAACACATTGGTTGTAGCATCGTCGTCTGGGTCATCCATCTATCGGTTACCTTCATATATTGCTTCCGCATTTATTTTCTGCAGACAGTCAACTTGATGTGAAACTTATTGTTTGGCAAAACCACATCACAGTTCTTATTTGTTAAATAATACTCGTACCAGTTTGATTTTCTCTTTGGTTCATTCGGATGTATGTGGACCTGCACCAGACTCTTCCTCGAATAATCTTTGGTATTTTCTTTTATTTATCAATGATTGTACTCGGATGACCTGAGTTTACTTTCTACAAAATAAGTCCGAGGTATTTCAGAAATTTGTTGAGTTTTTCACCATGGTTAAAACTCAATTCAATAAGGATATCCGTATTCTACGCTCTGACAACGGTGGTGAGTTTGTCAACCAATCAATGAAAAACTTTTTCTCTTGCGAATGGTCTTATACATGAAACAACTTGTCCCCACACACCTGAACAAAATGGTACTGCTGAAAGAAAGAATCGGGTTCTTCTTGAGATTACACGGGCCCTTCTTCTTGAATCCAAGGCTCCTCGTTCCTTATGGCCCGAGGCTGTTGCTACCGCTGTTTATCTCATCAATCGTCTACCTACCAAAAACTTAGAGTTCCAAACCCCACTTCAGACCTTATCTACACATACAGAGGTACCTTCTTCTCTGGCTCTACCTCCCAAGGTGTTTGGTTGTTCTGTTTATGTGCATATTCCACGTTCGGAGCGCACAAAACTTGATTCATGTGCCGTCAAATGTGTTTTTGTGGGTTATGGAGTTCAAAAACGGGGGTATCGATGTTTTGATCCCTCAACTCAGCGGGTGTTCACAACTATGGATTGCCACTTCCTTGAAGACGAGTATTTTTATAATACCCATCCCAGTGGTCAGGGGGAGAACGATAGCACTGCTTCGAATGATCCACTGCGTTGGTTATTACATGATCCTCCATTGCCTTCTAGCACTACTGAGCAGCCTTCATCTGATACAACCATAGTACAGTCTCCTGACTCAGCTCTGCCACCTCCGATGTCTTCCTCGTCTGAAGATCCTGAGGTAAGTCCTCTTCCTTGTCATGAGGTTCCTATCATAGCAACTGATCTTGCAGATATTCCACCAAGAACTGAACCAAGGGAAAGAAACTCTATATTACCTCCTCGACACAATCGTGGAATTCCTGCCAAGAGATATGAGCCTGAACATCTCCCACGACAGTCCAGATACCCTGTGGCTGACTTGATCAAAAGCAACCTGTCACAATCTGCCAAAAGTTTTATGACGTCCATTTATTCTGAGAGAATACCAAGAAATTTACAAGAAGCACAGGGTCAGGTGGAATGGAAACAAGCAATGGACCAAGAAATGACAGCCTTGCAAAAAAATGAAACATGGATTAAATGCACATTACCACAAGGAAAACAGCCAGTTGGTTGTCGCTGGGTGTTCACTATCAAAAGAAAGGCAGATGGTACGGTCGAAAGATACAAAGCTCGGTTGGTTGCAAAAGGATATACTCAGACTTATGGTATTGACTACTCAGAAACTTTTTTCCCTGTAGCCAAAATTGATACTATCTGAGTCTTGTTTTCAGTCGCTGTTAATTATGACTGGCCACTTCGTTTGATGTAAAAAAAATGCCTTTCTACATGGCAGTTTAGACGACGAGGTCTATATGGAACCACCTCCTGGTCATTCTAGTGCTTTCAAAAAGAATGAAGTATGCTTGCTAAAAAAGGCCCTGTACGGTCTGAAACAATCTCCACGAGCTTGGTTTGGAAGGTTCACCCTAGCCATGAGCAAATATGGATACAAACAAAGCAATGCTGATCATACGTTGTTCATAAAGCGTCAAGGAACGTTGATCACATGTCTAATTATCTATGTTGATGATATGGTGATAACAGGAAATGACACTGAGT
Source organism: Pinguicula moranensis (assembly GCA_028565015.1). Lineage (NCBI taxonomy): Eukaryota > Viridiplantae > Streptophyta > Magnoliopsida > Lamiales > Lentibulariaceae > Pinguicula > Pinguicula moranensis. The sequence continues at coordinate 25,762 of JAOWBN010185552.1, forward strand.
AGATAGAAAATATGCGTGGATATCTTTTTCAAGAATTTGAGATGAAAGATTTGGGGAGACTCAAGTAAATTCTGGGGATTGAAGTTTTTAGATCAACAACAGGGATATTTATTTCTCAAAAGAAATATATACTTGATCTACTGACAGAGACTGGACTTAAGGATTGTAAACCCACAGATACCCCTATGATGATGAATCATAGGTTAAACTTTGATGACAATGTTGCTGCTGCAAATAAGGAACAATATCAACGATTAGTGGGAAAACTGATTTATCTGTCCCATACTCGACCAGATATAGCATATGCCGTAGTGGTTATCAGCCAGTTTATGCAAAGACCACGGGAAGAACATATGGCAGCAGCAAATAGAGTTGTGAGATACTTGAAAGGAACTATTGGTAAAGGAGTTCTCTTCCGAAAAAAATGGATATCTAAGTATATGTTGGTATACTGATGCTTATTGGGCAGGAAGCCAAACTGATAGAAGATCTACCTCTAGTTATTTTACAATAGTAGGAGGTAATCTTGTTACGTGGAAATGTAAGAAACAAAAGGTAGTAGCATTATCTAGTGCTGAAGCCGAGTTCAGAGGTATCGCTCGTGGTCTGACTAAAATATTGTGGGAGAAGAAATTACTCATTGAGATCGGCTTTCCTGTATCAAATGCTATTCCACTGATGTGCGATAACAAGGCGGCGATTAGTATCTCAGCCAATCCTGTTCAACATGATCGTACCAAGCATATCGAAGTTGATAGACATTTCATCAAAGAAAAACTTGAGGAAGGAACAATTGATCTGCCTTTCGTTCTATCAGAAAATCAACTGGCAGATATTCTAACAAAGGCAGTCACCGGAAAAGCGTTCCATGAGACATTGAGCAAGTTGGGTATCGAAGACCCGACGATCCAACTTGAGGGGGAGTGTTGAACTAGTCAAAGATTGGGAAGTTTCATTCTTCCCAATCTTAATCACATTAGACAGGTGTCAGACAAGATAAGGATTGGGAAAGATTATTCTTACCAACCTTGATCACGCGTGTTAGACTTTTCTAACACACGTGACTGACTTTTCTATTTGTATCTATTCTCTTATCTATAAAAGACATGTGTAAGCCATGTATGATAATAAGAAAAAAGAAGTTCTTTCCAAATCTACTTCCTAGTTCTCAAACCAACAGGAAGATGGTAGCCGATTGATGATATAGACCGCTGTACTGAACGCATCAACCCAATAAGTGAGGGGAGTGTGAGAATGAAAAAGGAGTGTAAGACCCATTTCTGTGATGTGCCAGTGTTTTCTTTTGGCACGACCATTTTGTGCAGGGGTGTAAGGACAAGACATTTGATGGTGAATGCCATGTGTTCGAAGATGATTTTGGAAGCGATAATTTGTAAACTCAGTACCTCCATCACTTTGAAAAACTTTAATAGAAGTGGAAAATTGTTTCTCGACAAATGTATGAAAATGCAAAAAGATATCATAAAAGTCGATTTTATGACTTAAAGGGTAAAACCAAGTGAATCGTGAGTAATCATCAATATAAATAACATAATAGCGATAACCATGCAAAGAAACAGTAGGGGAAGGTCCCCAAAGATCACAATGAATTAAAGCGAGTGGATGAGAAGAACGTTTTTGATTTAATACAAAGGGTAAACGATGGATTTTAGCTTTGATACATGATTCACAAAGAGAGGGGGACGGGGTGGAAGAGGTGAGCAAAATATGTCCTTTACTGTTTAGAAATGATACAACGGATGAAGGAACATGGCCTAATCGAGCATGCCATATATCAAAAGAAGTGCGAGAGGAACAAGCCTGAAATGCAGAGACAAGGGAGGGAATGCTATGTTCGAGTACATAGAGGCCTCTGTCACATCGACCGGTGGCTACCACCTGTCCCGAATGATGATTCTGAACAATAAAATAATTATCAACAAAAGTAACAGCGAGAAAGAAATCAGAAGTTAGTTTACTGATAGAAAGTAAATTTTTTGTAATATGTGGAACAACAAGAACATCTAATAAAGGAAGGGAGGAGTGTGATGAAACAGTACCAATGTGTGTAATGGGTAAGGATGCACCATTACCAACTACGACACGGGTGTTACCTGTATAGGGAGTGATTTGATCGAGATTTTGTTGGATCTACGGGGTCCGATTTCTAAATTCCCGAAACTTTCAAATCGGGACCAAACAAGTGAAATCGACCCAAACCCAGTTTGATTCGTGTTCTAGGAGTCAAGGGTAAGCCATTACTTACCTGGATCTCGCCGGAGGCGGAAGGTCGCCGGAAATCGATCAAACCCGAACGGATTTCTTCGGACCACAAGTCCCCAAAGTAGAAGACACTCTACCACGTGCACTCCCTGGGAAAACTGAAGGAGCTGCTAGACTCGGACGGCGACGGAACGGCGAGATTTTGTCGGAAGAAGTTTCGTTCGATCTGTTCTTCCCGAACGAGAACGAAGAGAGAGAAGTCACTCGAGAAGAAGTCTGAAGAATAATCATCCATCTCTCTCCTGCCGACAGTTTATGTCATGTATTGGGCTTAAAGGCCCAATACTTTAAAAACTCAATTGGGCTCCAAGCCCAATTGGGTTTAACATATCCTTTGGGCTCGAAATTAATTCGAGCCCAATTGCAAAATAATTCCTTGAATTTAATCTCATTAAATCCAATTAAATTGCAATTAAATTGGGTGGTCTCACCAGAACCCAATTATTCTCGTCCGTAATATTCGCCAATTATGTCTCACATAATTAATTATTATTTCTTCAGTTCACCAGATAGAGCGACCTGATAGGATCCATAT